>JAVYIG010001711.1:0-305966 GCA_035222895.1 Strongylocentrotus droebachiensis | reverse complement strand
TCATGCAAACAATATATTGAAAAAAATGACTTTAAAACACATCATACAAATTAGTCTGAACCGAGTCAGGAGCAAATTTGAAGAAATTATATTTTTAAATGTTGTAAAACCAAAGATATAAGAAGAAAACTGACCAAGTATCTGTACTAAAAATCGTACATGTAAAATTGGTCGTATACATTCGACAGCTGAAAATGACGCGCACGTTGCATTACGTGCGTTCTCGAATCCAAAATTATACCTCACACACACACTCTCGCCAATACCGCGAATTGGTCCGTAGTGGGGAGCTAGCCGGCTGAGAGTTTGCAGCGATACCAACGCAGCCGCGGAGCTCCGCAAGAGTGCCATTTTTAGCGGGACTCGGAAAGGTTCGCGGTGGGTAGGCAGCGGCCTAGCTTTTTGCCCAAACAACGCTAGATCGGCTGCTGGCAAAATGAAAATAACTACGATCGAGAACATCGTCGGTTTCTTAACTTTTCAGTGAGATAATTCTGAATTCTAATTGAGACTATATAATAAATAAATCGACAAAGAAACCTCAGTAGAACTCTTATAACTATACAAAAGCTTGTTTATTTCTTCATTTCACATTTTGTTTTCGACCATTTCTTTCGTGCGCGAGTCAATGGAAACTATGTATTACCAAACTTTCAACACGCAAGGAACGGGGAACACTCGCGGACCTCGTAACAGATTCGTTGCAAAAAAAAAATTTCAAGGTGATTTTGAAGCAGTGAAGAACATTGGCGCTGCAATGCGCAGAAATATACTTGAAAGAAACTTAAAAATAATACCTGAATTTTCAGAAAATCGTATTTGTATTAGTGTACCTAGATGTGATTTGTTTATAACTCAGATTTTATGAAGATTTGTCGGGAAAAAATGTCATTTTTTTCCGTTTGGTGGTCATTTCTAGGCTAATATTTCAAAAGTTGCATCAGTAATGGGCCCGATGTTTCTCTTATCGTACTCGCATGTTATTTCTACATAGATTAAACATAGGATGGTTAAGGGTAAGACCAGATAACATTATAAAAAAGATATATCCTTCCACCTCCCATATCCAAGTTTTGGGCTGATTATTGCCGACCCACCGCAGCAAGGCCATTCAGATTTTCGTACGAGCGCGAAGCGCCCTCTAGTGCCCCATGAATGTGCCTATCTATACACTTTTTTACAGGTTTCACAGCAAACCACTGCACAATACAAGTGCATACCTATGGTGGGTTGCGGGCGCGCGCCTGCAACCCACCATCGTTACGTATGCACTGTTTATGACTTTATGCACCCCTGGGCTAATAGTAATATGTCCTCCGGCTAGACGTAAGGAAAATATCTATGTACTTATTTTTTTGCTAGCCCCAAGAGATCACTCGCCCCAACAGTTTAAAAATACCCTTCCCCCTATTTGTTGGATCAGCTAATTAGGGAGGCGTGCATGCGCTTCGCTCAGTCCAAACCATGGTTACATCGCGTAACATCTGCACATAATTATGCATTCGGACCACACATAGGAGCATCACTATCCTGGCTGTGTAGTAAAAGCTGTGCTTTTGATTCTCAACATTTCAAACACCACTGTACAAAACTCAACTGATTTCACTCAAAATCGGTACTTTAGTGACAATTGATGACACCTAAATAGCAGTAAAATACATTTTTTTAAACTTATTGATGTTAAAAAGAATAATTTAAAAATTCAAATTGTGAGTCTAGTGGCAAACTTTGCTTACAGCTGCATAGACATGACTGTGTGCAATCAATGCGATATTGTGTGGTGTGTGTATTTGTGTATGGGTCTAATAATACCTTCCTCACAGCAAGCATGCAGTGCTAGAGGTCAATACGCATTGGCATTGACTCTCTATGCTTTGCTGGAGTGATTCGGACTGCGTACGAATGAAACCCGGAAGTCAATCCACGTTTTAGTCAATGTAGGTATCGCTAGCAAATCGCGCTCTCAAACCCGGAAGTGAATACACGTTATAGTCAATCCAGATATCGCGGAGACAACGTGGCTCAAGTTGCGCATTCAGCGCATGCATATTGCGCGATGGAGCTGTTTGGCTAAATTTTGCAAAACAACATAACTCTGCGTTTATGTCTTTTTCGTTGAGTCTGACCAAAATATTATGATTTTTGTAGAATTTTGGAGGGGCTGTATCTTTTGATAGAAAGATCGGTGAGTCTTGAAATTTGAAATGTATTATTCTGATTAAATTTTTTATTCACAAAAAAAAATTAAATTGTAAAAAACGATCCCAAATTGAAGATTCAAAAATCGTCCAGACACCCTACTATGCCCTTCCTCATGTAAAATGATAGAAAGTTCTATAATAGATCTAGATCTATTGGTAATAATAAAGATAGCTTGTCACTCAGAGTGCACTAAATTTTTGAGAATGAAAATTATGTAAGTTCCTAAATTTTAAATCAGGCTAATTTAAACCATATACAGTTTTCTTGTATGATTGTCATTATTGTGGATATGATGAAGTGATTCCCTGGGCTAGAGATCAAATCACTTTGAGAATGAACTGTTTAATAATAGAGGAGATGAGTTGGTTGTAATCGTGAATAAAAACTCATTCAAATTATTAACTTGGAAGAGATATTAATGTATTTGAGTCCATACTAGGTCCAGGATACATTCTTACTGATGACGTAGTTCTATGCCCGATTTTTTTACAGAGCTACACAGACACCGGATGTCAGATGTCCGATAGAGGGGAAGGAGGACCGAGGGGGTACGGCTATTATGGAAGAGGTAGAGGTAGAGGCCGTGGTGGAGGTGGAAGAGGAGGAGGGGGAAGAGGAGGAGGAGGTAGAGGAGGAGGAGGAGGAAGGGGAGGAGGAGGAAGAGGAGGAGGAAGAGGAGGGCCACCACCAGGTCTGACAGGCAGAGACATTGGGATGTGGTATGCACAGCGAGGTCGGGGCCAGAAGAAAGACCAAGAGCTTAGAGAGGTAAGGATGAGGTGTTTATACTTACATTTAACTTGTTGAGATACTGAACTAGAGTTACAGTCCGTGAAAAAGAAATCAAGATAACAGGTTTAATATTGTACTCTTTGTATTATTAGGCTTTCTTCATTTAATTAAAAAGATTCTTATGTGCAAATAAGAGAGTTACCAACCTTATCCACAATTTCTATTTGAGAGAATTATGTCACTCAGTCTCAGTATTTGTTTATGTATTGGGTATTTAAAAGTCTTATTCCCGACCACTTTAGATGAATTCTTTAATTGTAGACTTGAGTATGTTTTAAAGTAGTATTAAAATAGTGAACAGTTACCAGTTTATAAATGTACATTGGCTTAGGATGTCATGAATTTGCTGTTATTTTATTTGTATGTGTTGAATAGAGAGGAAGTGTGAACCTGAACGATGAACAAGAGAGGCAGATCAAACGCATGCTCCATGAGGTAGAAGGTCTCCGAGAGAATAAACCTCAAACTAATGCTCAGCAGCAACCTAAAGGTATGTAACCCATTCAATGCCATAGGCAGTTCATCTGCCCAATTGATCGTGTGTAAACTCAAACCTATTTTAATGATCACAGGTACATAAAGAGATCACCTGGCTGTAACAACTTTATTTAAGGACTACTTTTGAGGCTATGACTGATATTTGAACAGTGTTTCCCATAAAAATCTGTATCTAAGGGAACCTGTTCAGTTAAATGATTTCTATGTAAAGATTACTTTTCTATTGTCCCTTGAGCAGTCTGTATGAAACAGGCTTCACTGCAATATTTTGGCAAAGAAAAGCGTGTCTTAGATTTGCATGAACTAAGTTTGTATCCTTCTCATATTTGAGTTTATCTTTTTTTTTAAAATTGGAAGTGATGCGACCAGCAGAGGTTGTATGTCAGAACTTCTATGGACATCAACTGAGGCAGGATCCAAATCTAGACATTCATCTCCAAGAAGAACTGACCAAGAAAGAAAACAGCGAGCAGTATCAAAAGATGCAGACTTTTAGACGAAAACTTCCCTCATTTGCCATGAAAGATGTGAGTACATTGCGTTATATGATCGTTGCTTATGCCGTAATCAGTAGTAGTGGTGGTAGTAGTAGCAGTAGTAGTAGTAGTAGTGATAGTAGTAGTAGTAGTAGTAGTAGTAGTTGTAGTAATAGAAGTAGTAGTAGAAGAAGTAGTAATAGTAGTAGTAGCAGTAGTAGTAGATATTTTCTTCTACCAAAGTGTTTCTCTCTTTGAGTCTCTTGTAACTCTTTTTACACCTGTTGTCATCTACCTATCACCTCCTATTTTCTTTCTTTTTTCTTTAAATTTACCGCTCTTATGTCTCCTTGCAGGAGCTGCTGTCCCTTATCAGAAGCAACCAGGTTGTAGTGATCAGCGGAGAGACAGGATGCGGTAAGACTACTCAGGTTCCTCAGTTCATCCTGGATGATTACATCAGTAGAGGTCAAGGGTCAACGTGTCGTGTCGTCTGCACGCAACCGAGAAGGATAAGTGCAATAACAGTAAGTTGACTTTCCGTTATCTTGTTTGCTGTAAATTAACAGTTAAGTGTTCAACCTCGATTAGAACGCAGAGCTGTATTAATACTGATCACTATTGCATGCAGATTTCATATTATGTATTTATCATTATCTAATATTAAGATAATAATTCAAGGACACATGTCCATATCTTTATCATGGATAGAAATACCAATTGAATTGATAAAAGCTTGCAACACTTTCAGTGTTTAACAAAAATAAATGGGCCTTCATTAGTTTCTTGAAATGGTCATCAGATCTAAATGTCATAAACTTCACATTTGGGAGTAACTTGTTCTACAGCTTTTCAGCAACTAAGAGAAAATACCTACCTGTACATGCATCTTGGGCATCTGAGTCAAACAGAAGATGATAACCTAGTATGGCTAGTTTTGTGGGTGATGAACCTGGCAGTTACCAATATACTCTGGACACTGGTGATGAAGAGCTTTGTAGGTTAGCAGAAGGGTTGTGAGAGCACCGTGGAATACTGTCAAAGGGTCATGACTGTCATACAAGAGGTCCTGGCTTGCACAGTGTTTGCATCTTTTAATAAGAGGCTTTACCGACATCTGTCCCTCTTGACCCAAGTGTATTGTGTACCTAGCAGTGCTGAGGTGATGATAGTACTTAAACAGCAAGGGCAGTATTGATCCGATAAAGCTGGCTGGGTAAATAACCCCACCTTATCCTGTTATTATCTTGATATATTTCTCTCCTTGCAAGGTTGCAGAGAGAGTTGCAGCAGAGAGAGCAGAGAGGTGCGGTCATGAGAACAGCGTGGGTTATCAGATTCGATTGGAGAATACTTTCCCACGTGCTCAGGGGTGTATCCTCTACTGTACCACAGGAATACTCCTCAAGTGGCTCGAGGGGGACAAGTTAGTACCCTCTTTTTATTCCCTGAGCTCCGTCTTTTAAAATGTTATGATGAATCTGGATGAACACTTGTCTTTCGTCAAAGTTCTTCACTTCTAGCATTGCCATTCTTATCTTAACAGAGAAATGACAACAAGATTTTGATGATTTTTCCTCTTTTTTGTCTATATCTGAGAGCCAGAATGCACCTTCAGACTTTCACCAGACAAGTAGATAGTCTTGCAGAACTCTTTATTTCAAAATATAATACATGTACAAAGAGGAGCAATATTAAAAGTGTGCCCTGTAGTTTAATTAGACGTAACTTATATACTCTAAGGATTTCAAACAAACTTAAAAGTTTCTTGCAAAACAACCATCATATAATGTGTTGTGCAAACATTGTGAAATTTGCTATGTTTACCTAAATAACTTTTGAATGAGATGTTTTACTTTTTTGTTTTATTCTTGGTCTTACTGCACATTACATTGGGATGATAATACAAATGACCTTTATTGCTAAATTTTTATCAATTTCCTGTCACAATTCAACTCTCCCTGAGCAGTTGTTGATGTTTATTCCCTTTCTAATTTTCCTCATCACAGATTACTGGACAGTGTCAGCCATGTAATATTAGATGAGGTCCACGAGAGAGATCTCCTGTCTGACTTTCTTCTCATCATCCTTAAAGATCTCCTCCCAAAGAGGTATAAACACTACAATGTGAGGTCTTGTTTAACCCACTCCATGCCAAATTCACCCAAGAATTTGAAAGTTGAACAATGTGTTTTGATTAGGAAATACATATAGAAACAGAAACCATAACCTGTAACTTTCAATTTTTTTTTCTCTTTCTCTCTTTCTCTCTGTCTCTCTCTTCGACCTCTAGCCAAACATTTTGTATTTTGTATAATTTGTTTATTTGTCTCAGTCTAGTGTTTGTGTATTCCGTTTTTCTGTTTATTTAGTCAGCAGTTTAAGTCAGTGAACCTACACGTGACAAGCCCAGCACCAGCATATACTTTTTATTTCTGTATTAAACATTGCATTAAATAATATGATGGAGGATTATTTATTTCTATATTACTTAAAGAAATGTTAATGTTTTACAAAAATGTATTAATCTTTGTAGAGTTTGCAAATGAATAAAAGCAAATGAATAAATTTGAAGTTATGACCCGTATTGGATATGCTGTTATCAATTAAACAAAGCATATCAAGTATAAATCTCTCTCTTCCAAGCTTCTATTTTTGACAATTATTCCAATGTGCTGGCCCAGAGGGAGGTGGTTAACATGACATTAAACAAAATCATGTACTACAATGTAATATGTAGTGGAATAGGCTATGAATTAAGGAGCGAGCTCATGAAGATAGTTCAGTGTGCCTTTCCCATACCTGGCTTCCTGAACATAATGAAAATGTTAATGAACATAGGCCACAACGTAGATCTCTGGGCCGCTTTTCAAGAAATCATCATTGTTACTAATTCGCCAACAACAACCAATTATTATGCGTGCATTAAAGTTAACACGCAATTGAATAGGATGTCGGTGAACTTGTACTTATGATGGTTTCAAGAAACGATACTCTGGTCTACAATCCTATTTCATGTAAAATAATGTAAATGATATTTGATAATACCATACATTTGATGATGTATTGGAAGTCATTTTTATATGTAATTCAAAGAATTCCAACTGCAAATGTACGGATGTCAAATCCCCTTACTTTCAAAAGCCATCTGTCATTCTATCTGAAAAATATGTTTTCTGAAATGGTCATTTCATTTTGCCTTTAGGAGAGACCTGAAGCTGATATTGATGAGTGCCACTCTCAGAGCAGAATTGTTCTCAGACTACTTTGGTCAATCCCCTACGGTCAACATTCCAGGATTCACATTCGGTGTCATTGAGTTTTACCTAGAAGATATTCTAGAGATGACAAGGTACGTCTCAACTTATTGTCAGCTTTAACAACTTTTATCTCTTTGTTTCTGGCTGTTTTTGATGTACTTTTATGTGATATATCCATATTTTCTCCATTTATCTTTCCTATTGTACCATGTACACTTTTATACCATCTATTCTTTAGTAGTTTTTGATTTTAATAAGCCCAACCATACACAGCTGTATATCTGTTACTATAACAATCAAAAGTAGTAGTGGTGGTTATTTTACCTGACTGCTAAGAAGTCATAAATGCTTGTTAGTAACTAAGCAACCAGAATCAAAGGTAATACAAAGTTTTGGTATGGGGTCATGAATTTTGGTTCAAATGAAAATATTGGAACCATATGCGATCCTACAATATTCAGTAATCATTGTCGCAGTTGAAATCGAGTCTAATGTTATGAAATTATAAATAATAAACTCTTTATGTTGTATAGCTCCCTCTCAAGGTTTAATATTAATTAAGCTATCAAACAATGTTTTTTTATTAAAATCGACCGATTAGCTATTCCTGTTTGGTAATTATATATCACAACTACATATTCTGACATTTTCAGGGTCGCAGCTACCATTATACGGCGGTAGGCGCTATTTGAAATTTTATTAAAATTTACCGGGAGCACCGGTAAATTTTATATTCAATTTTTCTCGAAAGCAGAAGTGTTTTAGAGGCTAAGTATTTTAGTGTTTATAATACATCCATTGGGGCATCCAAATATATCCAAATTGTAAAGAATCACTATCCAGCCAATTTTCAAAATTTCCCAAAACTTTTTATTACCTTTAAGGTCTTCTCCGAGGGAACTGGTAATTAGGATTAATGCCTTACCAAAGAGCATTAGCGCATCGACTTGGTTTCGAACTTGGGTCACCGGATTACGAGACCACTGCTCTACCAACTGAGCTATCGTGCCTCCTCTATCATACATGTGCATGTATCATTGTTTATACACGCTCTTTCTAATTACCAGGTATCAACCTCCAGCACCAAAAAACAAACGCCAGGAACCAGTTTGGGTGAAGTACAAAAAAGGAAAGAGGAATAGGGAGGAAGACATGGAGAAGGAACAGCAGGATCGCAAGAAGTTTGATGAATACCTTCAAGCGATGAGAGAGACGTAAGTAGAATTTTGTTGTCTATCCTTCAACTCTAGAATGTTTCTGCTTCCTGTTTGTCCTGATTTACATTAACAAGCTATCTGCATTTGCCGACGACAGTACATGAAGATAACATTAGATTTGTATAGTTTTTGTGACTTTGATATCTTTAAGTTTTTAAGTTCATACAAGATATTTCATATCTGTAAGACAGGAATTACTGAGAATTAAAAGTACATGTTGGGGGTATCTCTTCATGTATTGAGATCGAATATTCATCATGCCATACTTTGCAAAATTGCAAGAAATTTGATTGAATAGACAGTATGTCAAATAGACATTGAATAGATATTGAATATACATTGACATTTCCTTTCCCTTCTCTTCTTTTCTTCCTTGTCTCTCTCTCTGTTATTTTTGTTCCTCTCTATCTCTGTCCCTGTGTGTGTGTGGGTGTGTGTGTTTGTGTGTGTGTGTTTTTTTTTCTCTCTCTCTCTCCTATCTATCTCTCTCTATCTCTCTCTCTCTTTTTTTCTCTCTTTCTCTCTCTCTTTCTCCTCTCTCTCTCTCTCTTTCCCTCCCTCTCCCTCCCTCCCTCTCTATCTATTTCTCTTTCTCTCTCTCTCCCTCTCTATCTCCCACTCTCTCTCTCTCTCTCTCTCTCTATCCCTCTCCCTCCCCCCCCCCCTCTCTCTCTCTCTCCCTCTCTCTCTCTTTCTCTCTGCTAGGTATACCGAGCAAGTGGTGGATACCCTGTCATCCATGGATCACAATGTCTTAGATCTAGATCTCACAGCTGAACTACTGCGCTACATCTCACTGCAAAAACCGGTAAGGTTTCTCACTGACAGTCTGTCATTACTTTCACCCTGTCAGAAATGCAAAGTAGAAAACTTCCCGAGATGTTGATATACCAGGATATTCATGTAAAATAGACATGTTAAAAAAGAAAATGCCAATCAATTTATGCATGTTTAAACCCCTACAGCCCCCTCCCCGGTTCCCTGTCATTTTATTAACCTTATAAAACCTTTGTAAAAAAGTCTGGATACATATTAGTAAACAGGTGTATTCCATATCCACTCGCAATGTAGTAAGCATAGGAACCTTGTTGCAATCACTCACTTCAATCACTTTACTTCATAGATCTTAATCATATAAAATGACATGCTAAAGTAAGTATTTCATGCAATTATGGAAAAAGAGGAATAAAGTTAGATACCCTTAGGCCTTAGCAGAGAGCCGCAGGTTTCATTTCCACAGTTGTCAGTGAAAGTGTAGAAACAAAACTACCTATGAACTTTGATTTGGATCCACTTACCATTTACTGAGTCATCAGCTATACAATGGTGTATCTCAATTGAACTTGACAACACAATGACTTCCTAGGTCGGCTTTATATCATTTTACACCTCTACTAAAACTAATTAACCATCCCTAGAGGACTTTGTATACCAAGTAGTGAGCTTTCTTTCTCCCCACTAGGAGGGTGCCATCCTTGTCTTTCTACCAGGGTGGGATCAGATCAGTAAGCTACATGACAAACTCACCTCCCAGACACTCTTCTCTGAAGAAAGGTTCATCATCATTCCTCTACACTCTATGATGCCTACTATCAACCAGAGACAGGTTAGTGCTAGCATGTCTGCAGTGCTATGTCAACCACACTTCCTCTATACATCTCACCACCCTTTCAGCAACAGAGAGCATCATAATTACTTCAATTACCATTTATTTATTAATTCTGTTTTATTTAAATAGGGTAGCCCCGTCAGTAATCAAAGTGCTGTTTTTCCGGGGGCCCTGTAAACAAATGCAAAATAACAATATGAAGATAAAAACTTCTTAAACAATATGAACATCATCAAAAACATCAATACATAGAAACATATTACAGAAAATAAGTAAAGAATAAGAGTGAATAATGAACAAAGCCATAGTAAAAATGATAATTTTGAATGAGCAGTTACAAATCAATACAAATTACAATTTAGCATATAGACTGATTCTTACATACACCATCAACTCCTTCATCTCTCTTTCTCAAAACCTGAAAACACAATGACTGTTAATTGTTTCATCTTAGGAAAAAAAATCCCTGCATTTCTAAGAGATAGTTGTTCACGTGACTTCTCAAAACATAATTGAAAACCTACCTCTACAGTTCTTTTCTAACCCGTTGACTTCTAAATTCTGTAATTCACTTGGTTCCCGTATACAAAGGGTTAATTTGTATGTAGATCAAGGAACAACACCTTTTATCCTTTTGAAAAGGCACCCTGTAAATCCAAATCTTTTAATTAATATTATTATTATTATTATTATCATTATTCTTTGATAAAGCTCCATTGAAGAATTGCAAGGCAATCTCATCTTGTGATTCTTGGTTTACTTCCTGATTGCAAGGAATTTTCATCTTATTCTTGTCTTTCTTCCCCAGTATGGTCTTTCTACAGTTCCATTTTGATTTAAATTTCTACTCTTTCCAATGCCATAATTATCTGTAATTAGAGTTTGATGTTTTCTTAATATCATACACATGATTTATCATTAGGTATTTGAACATCCACCTCCCGGGGTACGGAAGATCATAATAGCAACCAACATTGCAGAGACCAGCATCACCATTGATGATGTGGTCTATGTGGTCAACCTGGGACGAGTCAAGGAAACCAACTTTGATGTGGCCAACAACATCCGGACGATGAAGGCTGAATGGGTCAGCAAGGCGTCGGCTCATCAGAGGAGAGGGCGAGCTGGGAGGTAAAGAACTGGGAGAAGGTGTTAGAGAAAAATTACAAGGATGTATTTAATGAGGATGATGATGTATTGGAGCTACAGCTCTTTTGTAGTTTCTATTTTCTTTGTCCCTATTTACATTTCCAAATGTTTTTTTTCTACATGATGAGGATTATGGTGGTGATGATGACGTAGAGTGTAAACAAATAATCTGAAGGGGATTATTTATGAAGCGGGAGGTTGTGATGCTGATGGTAATGAGCATTTTCATATATAGCCCAGTTGATGAAGTTGGTCACAATCATTATTGAGCTGGTGGTACCAAGAGTATTTTTGTTTACCTGGGTAGTAGACATTAATAATAATGTTAAAATTGTAATGAATACACACATGATGGGTGTATGAATAATTGAAAATATTATGATAGATGTTGATCATTATGATAATGCTGATGATGTTACTGTTCTTACATAAATGTATATACATGTAATTGAAATGGAATGTTGAAATAACACATTGGTGATGTTACTTATATATATTTAGTATTTACATACATGTATGAAGAGGTGTCAAAGTAAAGGGGTTTAAACATTTGCTGGAGATATCAAGGTTTGATACGGAGCATTGTATTTATTTCCTTAAGCAAGGCATTTTTATTTACATTGCTTCTCTCTACCTAAGTGTTAAATGGGTACCCAGTAGGATGTGAAAATCAGTGTAGTTTGCTCAGAATTGTTTGTGGCTTTTAAATGCCGTTTGGCTGGAATTCTCGCAAGGGATTGGAGAATGTGCAGACATTGTATGCAGGTGACCTGAATCCGATGATATGTAAAGCTCACCGGTATATTAATATAGAATATTAATATTATTATACCACCTCAATCAAGTGACAAATCAACAGCGAAGATTGATTTTTTCTGTTGTGGTCTGAGCATCATCTTATTGAGTGTCTTCATTTATTTTGCCATGCAGGGTGCAGGATGGAGAATGCTTCCATGTGTACAGCCAGCTAAAGGCATCTGAATTGGTGGAATACCAACTTCCAGAAATCATGAGAACTCCTCTTGAAGAACTCTGTCTCAACATTAAGGTACCCCAATGGGCTTTAAAATATTATCTTGCCTGTTTGGAGCCAGAAGGGGGTTAAGTCAAATACATGTACTTTAACACAGAATTAACAAACAATGTCTATAATTATCATTTTTAAATATCATTTAAAAAACTTAAAGCCTATCTGCACTAGTTTGGCTAGGAGGGATTAAACTTCCCTGCTGGTCACTTGCAGGTAATTATTTCATTAAATCAGTTCTCAATTAACAAAAGAAAAAGGGGATCATGGGGGACCAACAGGTACCGCTTAGGCATGGTTGGCTATATAGAGGGCGCAAGTAGCTACAGGTAGTGCAGTCCTGCTTTAATATAGAGTACATAATACTTAGCACTGCAGTCATATGATAATTGTTTGTTTCTTCTCATATTCAGACCCTGAAGCTTGGCAGTGTGCATCCGTTCATCAGCAAAGCTATGGAAACCCCTGACATCAGGGCAATCGAACTAGCTATCAGCAGTCTCAAACAAATGGTATCTCTCTCTCTTACTTCTTGTAGTTACGGCTTGTAGTTACGGGGGAAAGAACAAAGGCATAAGTGCCAACCATTTGTGTTATGGAGAAATGATTCCGTATTAACTACCTTCAAACTTGTGTTATGAACTCTTTATTCCTCTTATTTTCTGAATATATCTGTCCTAAAGTATGCATTAAAACTACACATTATATTGTATGATGTCTGAGGAGATTCCTAATACTGTCAAACCTGCCTATAGCGACCGCCCAAGGGAAACACAAAAATGATCTTTGTAGACAGGTTCCTTTAGTACATGTTTCAATGAGAAACCATTTTCAAGGGGAACAAAAAATGTGGTAACTAAAGCAGGTTTTAATGTATTTGTAGTGGAATGTTGGCAGGTTGGCAGAATAACTAAAAATGTTTTTAAGTAATAGTTATGACAGTACAAGTCAAGCCGGGCAACTCTCCATTGGAAAGATCATACATACATGTACATCTAGAGTGGGACATTTTCCCTAAATCTTGAGACATTCCAAAGTTTACAGTGTGAAGAGTACCAATGAGAATGCTTGGGACATCTTGACAGCCCTGTAATTCAGAAGAGACAACATAGATTTAAATACAAGTCTCTTACTTACTATTCTCTTCTATTTGTGCCTAGCGATACCCCACTTTCAATCTATGCTGTTTTTCAACCACTCTCCCTTTGACTTTCTCCGTTTATATGCTATGTCTCTCTTACTTTCTATTGCTCTATTCATATATGTCTTTATCATTGTTTCCAAAGAGCCTTGGTGAGGAATGAAAACTGCAGTCATTTCTTTTTCTTCTGTATACCGGTAGTCATCTATAAGTTTAAATTGCTTTTTTTAATCTGTGTTTATTTATAACTGCGATAGGAGTTGAAGAGAGACTTGACTGATTACTTTCATAGTCTCATTAGGTTTGTTGAGAACTTTTGTGAGTATCTTTAATCTGGCATATGTGGGACACCATGTTTAATGTACTGTATGTACTTGTGTTTCTAGAGAGCCTTTGATGATAACGAGGACCTGACAGCTTTGGGATACCATCTATCTCGTCTTCCGGTGGAGCCTCGTATTGGTAAGATGATGCTGTTTGGTGCCATGTTCTGCTGTCTGGATCCTATACTCACCATAGCAGCATCCCTTAGCTGGAAGGATCCATTCTACATCCCTCTGGTAAGAAATGTCCTTTGTTGGGGGAATGTAATACAGTGAAACCTGTCTATAAAGACCACCGAAGGGAGACAAGAAAAATGGTCTTTATAGGCAGGTGGTCTTTATGTACAAGTTCCTATAGTAAATGTTTCATTGAGAAACCATTTTCAACAGGCCTGATAAAAACCCGATTTAAATCGGTTTTCCGATTTTTGTCTCGCCTGCGTAGCAAAAAGCGAGACATAGGCGCCGCTTTTCCGGTGACGGCGGCGGCGACGGCGGCGGCGACGGCGGCGGCGGCGACGGCGACGGCGTCAACATCAAAAACTTAACCTAAGGTTAAGTTTTTGAATTTTTGATATAATTTTTAAAGTATAGGTTCTTAGTCAATGAAACTTGGATTATAGGGTAATCAAGTATCCCCAATCATGTGAGTAGAATTTCAGATCACAAAGTCAAGGTCAAAGGTCATTTCAGGTCAACAGACTTGGACTATGTTGTAGCATCATCATCGAAAACTTAACCTAAGGTTAAGTTTTTGAATTTTTGATATAATTTTTAAAGTATAAGTTCTGAGTCAATGAAACTTGAACTATAGGGTTATCAAGTATCCCCAATCATGTGAGTAGAATTTCAGATCACAAAGTCAAGGTCAAAGGTCATTTCAGGTCAACAGACTTGGACTATGTTGTGGCATCATCAAGATTTTCAAAATGCTTCGTTATTTTTCAACCGATTTTGATTCTGATTGTTTCATATGATAGGGCTAGGAGGGGGAATTAAAACTTGTACACAGAATCGTGAAATTCATTATCTATGCTAATTTATGCAAATTTATTTGAAATCACAAAAAATGCTTCTTCTCCTTCATTTCTCGACCGATTTTGATTTGGTTTGCTTTATCTGGTAGAGTTAACTTTGGTACACTAAACTTCTACACCGAATTTTGAAATTGTTCTCCATTAATTAAAAATGGTAATTTATGCAAATTTTTTCCAAAAATAACAAAAATTGCTTCTTCTCCCTCATTTCTTGACCGATTTTGATTTGGTTTGCCTTATCTGGTAGAGCTAAATTTGGAACACTAAACTTCTACACAGAATTTTGAGATTTTACTCCCATTGATTAATTATGATAATAATGCAAATTTATTCCAAAAATAATTTAAAAATCACAAAAAATGCTTCTTCTCCTTCATATTTCGACCGATTTTGATTTGGTTTGCTTTATATCGTAGAGCTAACTTTAGTACACTAAAGGTCTACACAGAATTTTGAAATTGTTCTCCATTAATTAATTATGGTAATTTATGCAAATTTATTCCAAAAATAACAAAAATTGCTTCTTCTCCCTCATTTCTTGACCGATTTTGATTTGGTTTGCCTTATCTGGTAGAGCTAAATTTGGAACACTAAACTTCTACACAGAATTTTGAGATTTTGCTCCATTGATTATTTATGGTACTTTATGCAAATGAAATGAAATTATGTCCCTTCCAGGGCATCACATTTTTATTTTTTGACCAGTTCAAAAGTGTACCACGATATTTGTTGTTGCGAGATGCGGATGAGCACTACAATGTACGTCATTGACGTTCTGGTTTATCATATTGAATTGCGTTATGCAGGCGAGACCGCCGAGAGCGTTTCCCTTGTTTAATATTTTTCCCGATTTGTTTTCTTCTTCCCGATTAAAATTTTTTTTTAAAAAATCAAGATATACAGTGCGTCCCAGAAAAAACGAAACCGAGAAGTATCAATGTTTTATCATAACTTAATCACAACCATAATGAATGAATGATACATATTTGGAAAGCTTAGAGTTTCTTCTTTCAGTTGATGCTACTCACGTGATGCATATTTCACGCATAGGTGATTAAAAGCAATTTGAAGGAAGGAAACCAAAAAGTAATTTGGCGGGCGGTATCTGAATTTCAAAGAAAAATTCATATTTCTAGAAAGTTCATTTTCTGCTCTTTCATATGATACCTCAATCAAGAAAAATGAGCGAGGAATAACAAAGTTCTGTTTGTTTAAAGTAGCCCTTACATTTTCATAATTTTAACAAACGAATTCGTTTTCACTGGGTGCCTGCCGTAGCAAAAAGCAGTTTGACAAAAGACTTAACTCCGTTTCGTTGACAATCAGCCATGCATGAAGACTCTCGTCTACGGCTGATTGTCAACGAAACGGAGTTAAGTCTTTTGTTAATTTCGTTTATTGATACGGCAGGCAGCCAGTGAAAACGAATTCGTTTAATAAAATTATGGAAATGCAAGCACTACTTTAAACAAACAGAACTTTGTCATTCCTCGCTCATTTTTCCTGATTGAGGTGTCATATGAAAGGGCAGAAACTCAACTTTCTAGAAATGTGAATTTTTCTTCGAAATTCAGATACCGCCCGCCAAATGTCTTTTTGGTTTCCTTCCTTCAAATTGCTTTTAATCACTCATGCGTGAAATATGCATTATCTGAGTAGCATCACATGAAAGAGGAGACTCTAAGCTTTTCAAATATGTATCATTCATTAATTATAGTTGTGATTAAGTTATGATAGAACATCGATACTTCTCGGTTTCGTTTTTTCTGGGACGCACTGTATATATATTTTTTTTTTTTTTTTTTTTTTAACCAATTTTTTTTTCTTACCTATTTTATCCTGATTTTCCCGATTTCCCTCTTATTATCTCTATTCTTCCCTATTTTGTCCTAATTTTCTTACTCGAAAGGGGGGAAAGTTGTTAGATGCCATTTTTTCCCCGCAAATCCTCTTTCTTTTTTTTTTACTCAAGGGGGGCGTGGTTGAGGGGAAAACAAAAAACCTATTTTTTTGTTAGTGCTCACTATCACCCCTGTTTCAAGGGAAACAAAAAATGTGGTCTTTGTAGACAGGTGGTCTATCTATACAGGTGATCACTAAAGCAGATTTGACTGTAGTAGTACATTCACTTCTCATGATGAGCTGCAACCAAACTGTTCCTTGGAAGCCATGGTTGTGAAATGAGAGATCAGGGGGGTGTTTCACAAAGATCCTAAGATGAACTTATCTCTAAATTGGACTTAACTTTATGGAAAGCTGTTAGCATCTATGAAAATATTTTGTAAAAGTTATTTTAAAAGGCATAAAATGTTGATTCCAATCATTCATATTTTCTATTATCAAGGTGATTTCATGTTCTTGATGTGGAATCTATAAAAAGTCAAAAATACTTCAATTTTTCGTTTTTTAATATATTTTATTTTAAGGCTACAAATGGCTCTCCATAATTTTTAAGTCCAACTTAGAGTTAAGTTGGACTTATCTCTAAGTTGGATCTTTGTGAAGCACTCCCCTGGCTTCTTTAGACACATTGTAAGATCAAAGGGTATGGCTCAGAGCATCATGCTTCAGAAAGTCTAAAGTGCAGGGTAAAAGGAGAAAAGGAAGTCACAGGATTAGATGGATAGAAGGTGTGACCAGAGAAACTGACCAATCATTAAGAAGAGATATACACCCACATGTCCATGTACTTGCACAGGACTGAGTAGCCTGGAGAGCGTTTGCCCATGGTGTCGCCGGGAGTCTGGAATGTCTCGATGGCACCTAACAATAACATTGAAAGTCTTTGATTACATAATAGGATTAGTCTGCATTGCTGTATTAAACATCCGTTACATCCGTTATATAACCCCAAATAATGGAATGTCCTCAATATAAGACATATCATAATCCACCTCACAAAGTGAATGAAAACATTGTAGTGGCCTTATTTGTTTAAACTATGAAGAAAACAACGTTCCATCTTAGATTTGTCTGATATTCTAGATACTACCATTTAATTGTGTCAAATGCTTTAATAACATTATAAAGATTTCATTTACACTCATGGACCACTTTTTATCATATGATGATAGTTGGACTTCTTATAAGGTAGCTTAGTTAAAAGGAACCAACATGTAATACCACCTCTTGAACTGCATCTGGCTAATGAACTTTCGCCCATCATCTATCTGGGATCTACATGTAGCTATCTGGGGCAGGCGTATGCCATAAGTAGCAATTTGGACACATTGCACATAGTTATAAATATCCTACGTATAGGAATAATAGAGACATTTATAAAGCGCAACAAATCCACCCAGAGGGTCTGGTCTTAGGGATGATCAGAGTTGATGTATTGGCAGAACGCAGACCAGAATGACCAGGCTTGTGAAAGTTGAGTAGAGAAGAGATGTACTGTGGCGAGGAGAACTTTAAGGCACGGTATGTTACCAGAAGGATTTTGTAGGTGAGACGATGATTAATAGGAAGCCAATGGAGTGATGTGGGCGAACTTGCGTGTATATGTTACTAGACGGGCAGCAGGAATGATGACTAATGATCGGCCCCATTGCATTTCTCGGTTCCAACCCTGTAGTTTTCATGTCCTACAACCTTTCACTATTTGAATTGTTTTCTGCTATAACCTAGGGTAAGGAGAGGCTCGCTGATGAGAGGCGTAGGGTGCTGTCCAACAACACCCGCAGTGATCACCTGATGTTAGCTAATGCTATGAGTGGCTGGGAGGATGCTAAGGAACACAGAGGAGAGGGATCCTACTGCTGGCAAAACTTCATGTCTTCAAACATCCTCAGTGTAAGCCTCCCTTCCTCTTCAACTACATGTAGTTGTGTGATTGATTTGAAATTCAGATATGTTATTAATTTTGAGTTCTGGCAGTGAAATCGCATTTCATGCAAAACGGCCCTACCGTATTTGCCGGCGTAAAGGCCGCAGTATTTTCGGGTGAGAAAAAATCAAAAAGTCTGGGTGCGGCGTATACGCAACAACAACAAAATTCAGCGGTCAAAACATCACGTCCATTTGCACGTATGGGACTAAATGAATGGTAGCATGACTAGACAACGGTACAGGACAATTCTAGAATAACTCCACACAACTTACCGACAACTTACCGACAATTTTATGTTGCATAGTTGACATGAAGACGAAAAAACTTATTTTTCTAATAAAATCTGCCGATAGATCTAGATCTAAGTCCGTACCATTGCATCGCCAAAAAGTAAAAAAAGAGACAGGCCGTTACTTACGGAGCTAGCTGCCGCGCAACGCAACTGCGCAGGTCGAAAAACGCTATTTCGGATTACACCACACATCGAGGTAGGGGTATCGTAGGATACCAAATCTGTGTACGATACAGTACTAGCTTAAAAGTCGATGAAGATCTGCTAAATTATGATCATTTTTTAGGTTAACTTCTTGTTGATTTATAAGAATATTGATGAATTTGGTATAGTTTGTAAAAAAAAAAGAGTGTTCTACAAGAAAATTACGATCATTTTGTTTGGTCCGTTTTTTTTTTCTCTTTTTTTTTTTTTTTTTTTTTTCCTCTACGAAATGTCAAAGTTGGGGGTGCGGCCTATACGGCGGTGCGGCCTTTACGCCGGCAAATACGGTAATTCTGAATTATGAATGAATAGAGGATGTGGCAGTAGTGCTTCTAGAACAGTATGGCTGAAGAACTTAAACTTCAAATTAATTTCTGTCTCTCATACAGATGCTGAGTAAGATGAAGGGTCAATTCTGTGATGTCCTACATCGTTTGAGGTTTGTCTCCGACAGATCACCCAAACACATTGACGCAAATAGAAATTCAGGTAGGTGACAACTCGTGGTGACCCACCTTAACAAAACCCCAATTTAAAAAAAAGCATGTAAAAGAATGGCAACTGCACAACAAAGGTCCTATGTGTATTTACTTATCTCTGTGGTACAAGATACAGAAATATGACTCAAATTCCACTTAACGTCGTCAGAAAAAAACAAAACAGTTTTGGCGCGTCATATCTGAATGAGGCTTAAGCATATTATAATCACTCTAAATTGTTGTGATTTATGATTTTTTTAGAGAATGAGCAGCTTGTGAAGGCAGTACTGTGTGCCGGTCTCTACCCAAAGGTTGCTCACATAGATAAGGTGCCTTTCAATCGAAAGACGGGACAGAATAGGTGAGTCTAACTTAATGTACCATCTCTCATGTCATTTAATTTAAAAAAATTCCATCTACAGTGAATGACAACTCTGGTGGAAAAAGCCCTTACACATACTTTGTGACATGTGTGTTAAAATGGAGATTTAAGACATGCATCCTGCTGGTGCCAATTCATTTGGCCACATCATTTTTTGGTAGGTTATTTACAGCATGGTATGTGAACGAAGATTGAATATAGCAATGAGAGACTTCTTCACACTGCTAACAAGTATGCTTAGCAATTTGAGCCTAGTAGCTCTTGCTGGAATGCTCCCCAGGTAGTGGAGAAAGTGCATATACATTGTGTGCGGGCAAACCAGAATCCGATGACCGGGGTAATGTATTAAGGGCTATATAAGCAATGATATTATTATTTATTATTATTATTTATCTCCTTTTCAGACCTCCAAGGCTAAGCACCCCAGAGGATGGTCGAGTTCAAATTCACCCCAAGTCTGTCAATGCAAATGAAACAACCTTCAGCAGTAAATGGTTGCTCTACCATCTCAAACTCAAGTCAACAAGTGTAAGTTTGCCCACTCTATCTTGTAGGTAAGGTGTAGCTTCAAGGAGATGCTGGGAGGGATCACTGTAATGATTAGTTGATCATTTGATAATCACATTTGACAGATGTGAACATAGGGGAGCATTGTAATGACATCCAATTTGAGTTCAATGCGATGGACAGTATTGGTAAAGTCAAAGGGGTCAAAACCTGGGAAGTGTTTCAAAAAGACTAAGATCGACTTTCAGTTGGAGTTAACTATGGCAGGCCTTTCATGCCACTATTTTCTCTCATCATTTACTCCAGGCATCGGTTTCTCAAGGGATGTAAAATTATGGTCACAAATCTACATTTTTTAATTTTTTTATTGTTCATTATTGAAGGAAAATATATTATCTAAAGATCATAATCAAGAGACCAATGGAGATATCAACCAGTGGCATGAATGGCCTGCCATAGTTAAGTCTTATTTGAAGTTGATCTTAGTTTTTGTGAAACACCTCCCAGATCTAGTTTTTAATTATTCAACCTTAATGAACTTTCAAAACTACTTGATATTGAATTTGGTCCAGAGGAGCAGAGATGAATACATTTTGACAGAATTTAAGACCATGACCAGCACTACATATTACCCTTAACATACTTTTTGTACACACAGCATTGATGCATAGAAATCACATTGAAATTAATTTTGTTGAATATATTTGAAACCACATGATAGATCTTTAGTGATTGGCATGATTTTGGCAGAACAGAATATTCACGCTGTTCTTTCTTGAAATTTTAAGAGAGTAGGAGTTTCTATTCCTCGAATTGGTCTGTATAGTATAGATGTGTACCTCTTGATTCTGAAAATCCTTTCGTGTTGCCAATTTGCTGCACAGGTCTTTCTCCATGACACTACCATGGTTGAGCCTTATCCCTTGATCTTCTGCGGCGGTAAGATCTCTTGGGACGATGACCAGGGCCATGAAACAGTCTTCGTTGATGACCACATCAAGTTTCACTGCTCTCAGGAGACGGCACATCTCGTCATCGTAAGTCACAGCAGCAACAGTTCTATATTAAACATAAAAAATTTGTGCATGCATGAAATAAATGATTGAATTACACACTTGATAATAATGATGATAATAATATTAATAATAATACAGCGCTTTTATAGTGCATATCACTGCCGTAGCATCTCTATTCGCTTAAGATATAAAAGTGAGAAATCTATGGATTCAATTTTTTAATATTCAAATACATGTATAGTCGAGGATGGGAAAGCTTTTTTAAAATAAATTGCTACGAAAATAGCAACCTACATGTACAAACAAACCATCAAACAACATGTTAAACAATAAATAATTAAGCCCAAGTGTCAGCCTCTTTGTCCCGTTTATATTCTGTCACTAACGACAAGACAAAATTACATCATTTTAAAATTATAGTCTGTTTAATAAATTTTGGTTATGAATTCTGTGACAGAATAACAGTAATTGGTATGGAGTAGAGAGAGGTTGACATTGAGTTATCTCTAAGACAGTGAGCTATGCTGAACAAGGGTTTAGCTAATCCTGCCTTACATATACATGTATAGTCGTTTGAAATCAATTTGTAAAAGTGCATTTTATCATCATGGGTTTTGCAGTATTTTATTCAAGATCTTTTTGCGTTCAATTTTTAAAAATCATTGTAAAAATAAAAAATTGTGAAAGGAACTGGTAGAGCCTGAGTATCCTCTGTCTGTTCCTTGTCTTTTCTGTGTTTTGTAGAAGTTACGTGAGGAGCTAGACAGAGTCATGGAACAGAAGATCACCAACCCAGGACCCACCAACTGGAGTCCGGCAAGCCATGAAGGCAGAGTCATGAGGGCCATCATCGACATCCTCGTCATGCAGTCCAGAGATACCTACGATAACGATGATGATCAGGGATTCGTACACAGCGGTAGGGGCAATAACAGGCACGGTGGTAATGATGATGATGATGATGACTGTTATGATGATGGAGCTGGTGGGGCTGGTGGTGGCCGACAATATGGACGGTCCGGAAATAGGTACAATAATGATGACAGGCCTGGAAGCAGTCATTGGAGACCAGACTCGCATCGTAGGAGAATTCAAGGAAACCAACACCAAGGTTTCTGGACTCAGAAGTAATGTTGCTTGATAATTGAGGTTGACATCGGAGTTCTCATCCTGGAAATCTTCATATTGAACTCTAAATTCATGAAACACGTACAGTTCGGATTCTCATCATAGCCATAATAGATGAAACCTATTTACTGGAGTCAATATTGAAGGCATATGTAACTAACATTCACATCAAAAGGAGACAATCAGGAAACCCTGATCAGTGACAGTGGACTCAGTTGATGACGCATGTAAATCAGGCTCACATTGCAATTAACATTGAGGAATTACTCACGTCCTGGACCCTCAATTTATGACACATGATTAAGTGATATTCACAATATAGGAGAGATTAAGGAAACCACGTATTGTAGCCTTATCTGCAGTACATACTCGTACAACTCACAACATTGAAGACATTAATGAAAGTAACTGGGGTACTGAGTTTCTGACCAAAGAATGAGATGGTGCTTAATGCTAAAACTCTAGATTTATGATGATGTTTGTGGAAATTAGTTTCATTGTCTTAACTGGTTTCGATGAACACCATCATTTATACCCTGTACCTACATGTAAATGTAGAGTACCTTACAAAAGTGACCTACGGTATTCCAATGCAATTTTTCACATACCTGGTAGGTCGATCTATTTTCTTTGAAAATCTACATTGTATTGTAGCCTTTGAATACACTACAGAATATTGACTTAAGACTGCATGCAAAGGGTGGGCAGCACAATGGCTGAGTGATAGAGCAGCGTCTCTTATAATAAAGTGTTAGCTACTAAAATGGGAGGTCCTGTGTTTGACACCAAGTCCCTTGGATAGCACTTGAAGATGTTGGTCTCCTGGTTCCTTAGTTACAAGCATACACATGCCTTCTTAACAATCAGGTAAAAAAAACATCTGTTGAACCAAACCAAACCAATAGTGAAACAGTCTTCGTTGATGACCACATCAAGTTTCACTGCTCTCAGGAGACTGCACATCCCGTCATTATAAGTCACAACAGCAACAGTTTTATAAAATAAGAAATTTTGCATGCAGGAAATAAAATGATTGAATTATACAGTTGAGGTTTACGTTTGATAATAATAACATTAATACGACAGTGCTTTTATAGTGCATATGA
The DNA here is from genome assembly GCA_035222895.1 of Strongylocentrotus droebachiensis. Lineage (NCBI taxonomy): Eukaryota > Metazoa > Echinodermata > Echinoidea > Camarodonta > Strongylocentrotidae > Strongylocentrotus > Strongylocentrotus droebachiensis. The sequence continues at coordinate 282,289 of JAVYIG010001711.1, read as the reverse complement.
CTGCTGTAACTCGAAGGTCCAGGATTTGAAACCAATTCAATGAGCAGGTGCTTTTTGGTAAGGCATTAACTCTCATCACCAAGTCCCTCAGAGAGCACTTGAATATGTTGGTATCCTTGTTCCTTAGATACAAGCATACACATGCCTTCTTAGCGGTGAAGAAAAACCTTCAATCAAATCAAACCAAAGTAATACTCCCTTCTGTGGAGTACTTAAATGCAACACTATGACAACCTCATTTCAATTATTTATCCAGTTGTATTTATCTCAACCTTCCCAATAGATTTGTTTTTTTCCACTATCTTTATTGGCTGCGTATAGTTTTAAAACTATTTTCAGTTTGGTTTCCTTTTTTATAATACAACTTATTGTATTTTTTTGCAAAAACACCTTTTGATAAAAGGGAATCTTTTGTGTTCTGTGGTTGTATGATTATCGTTGGTGTTATTTTTTAAACTTCTTTTTAGCTTTAATAACCTGTGTTTACAATGAACTGACATTGTTACATTCAGATTTGGAGAAGATATCGTCTGTTTGGAGCAGGAAGGCAATTGATGCTGTATAACCTGGTATGAGTTAATTCCCTTCTGGCTCCGAACAGACAGAACATTTGATGTTTATACCAGATTTGTGTACATTTTCATTTATTTTCCACTAGACCTTCTCATTCTGAATGGAAATAAGTTTCACTTTCAATATGATATATATTTGTTTTCATTAAGGTTTCATTTCTACATTAACTGCATATGAAAAGAATGTACAAAGTAACAAAACATATAAATATATTCGATAAATAGGTGGTATTAAAACAATAAAAACGATGTTATGCATGCCATTAAATACAAAGGATGCTTACCTAATCTGCAATAATGAGGAGAAAACCTTGGAAGCATTATGCTTGTGAATAAGGTTCCCTTTACATTATACGTTTGTTATATATCATGGAATCAACAGCAATACAAAACGAAATATTTACCAAAATGCTCAGAAGTGCTCTGAAGTGCCCAGCTTCAAGTGTATGTCGCCCTCAATTAGCATGCTAAAAAACAGAACGAAGTGACTGAGAGAGAGAGAGGTAACAGGCCTATAACATGTATTGTTACGGACAATGCCTCACCTACTCTTTTACATCTGTAGTGATCACAGGCGTAAATCTGCAATTAATACATATTGTTCAGGGGGGGGGGGGGGGAATGATCTATTTATTCATCCCCCCCCCCCCTGAACAATAGGTATTACGTAAGGATTTACGCCCATGGTAGTGATACTATTATACAAATGTTGACTGCTTTAAGGGGCACAGTTAAAATTACACCCCAGTGTGATCTAGAAGCTGTACTGTACACAGAGAAGAAGTTGAATGGTATATAGTGTTGGCTTGAGATCACCGAGGAGTTATAGTTTTAACTTTGACCCGACAATTCAGCAGCCACTAATTGTTTTTTATGCATCCGACTTTTTGATTCCCAAAAAGGAGAATTTTCCACTAGACCTTCTCATTCTGAATGGAAATAAGTTTCACTTTCAATATGATATATATTTGTTTTCATTAAGGTTTTATTTCTACATTAACTGCATATGAAAAGAATGTACAATGTAACAAAACATATAAATATAATCGACAAAGAGAAAACCTTGGAAGCATTATGCTTGTGAATAAGGTTCCCTTTACATTATACGTCTATTATATATCATGGAATCAACAGCAATACAAAACGAAATATTTACCAATATGCTCAGAAGTGCTCTGAAGTGCCCAGCTTTAAGTGTATGTCGCCCTCATTTAGCATGCTAAAAAAACAGAACGCAGCCACTAACTGTTTTTTTATGCATCCGACTTTTTGATTCCCAAAAAGGAGAATTTTGACAAAATATCCTATTAAAAATGTATGGAAATTGCACATAAATACTGCGTGCATCTATTGTTATCTTTAGGCGCATCAAGGCATTCTTGCATTGTACATGCCAGTGGAACTATGCCTAGTCAATATTTTGTGTTTGTATACCTCTCTTTAGAAATCTAGCCATCGGATTGGTCGGAATTGGAGTCGTGCATGCCCGCCTACCAGTCATTAATTTTTGTTAAATGCCCACATGCCCCAGTTAACGGGCCGCATGATTAAATTCTGCAAAGACCCCCTTTGGTTTACGTGTATAACGTTTCTTTGTGCGAGCGCGGATACCATACAGTGTGTGTGCGATTTCCGAATGATCGTAACATTCAGGCAAATTTCCAGCGAAGATTAACAGTGTCTCAGATTTTCTGTGATTTTTTAACCAATCTTTTCTCAAGAAAAGAATAAGGCAAGAGTTATTTGTAGATTTTTTGTGTGAAATCGGTATATAAAAGAAATATGGACTACTTTAATATTCGAGGCATAGCTGTTTCTGTACCGGCTCTCGGGGATGTTGCATCCTTGGTGTCTAATTAATATCTTTTCACACTAATGAATTCATTTGCATATCTATAGTTTCCATGCAAAAAAGTGAATGTGGTGTTGTTGTTTTTTGTTCAATGTACTGCAAATAGTTGGAGACAACCATTGCACCAATTCCAAAATGAAAAATACTAATTTCTTCCAATGGGATAGGAGCAAGTTTACTTTGCGGCTCAAATTTCTATAAGTCGTAAGTGATATGTCGAAAATTCTAACCAGTCAATAAAAGATTACAATGAATTAAAGCAAAAGAACAAAATAACGTTATGAATATCGTTAGTATTCTCTATATAAAAGATGATTTAACTTTAATATTTACTTCGTTGTGTTGTCTCATTATTCAATAAATAGTTGTATTTAGTACATCAGGTCATTCTTTTCCCCTAAGATATTATGGATGTTATTTTACAATTATATTATCTAGTATAAATAATTATTATAATTATTTATACTAGATAATTATTGAATGGGCATCCATGTTATATAGGAAATCGTAGAGTTTCTATTCGTAGAGTAAAGGCTTTGTGTAGGTTGAAGCTAGTTTTACTCATTGTGTTTGGGTGAGCCCTACAAGTCAACATTTATAAATTCATGTATTATTAATTATCTAAATCTAGAGACTATATTTCTATTATAGCATTGTTAAAATTAGGGTGATAAAGATGGTAAATTAATAACAAAATGAATTCAGTGAGAACTTGCTCGACATCAGTGCGTTTGCAGGTGTTTGCCTGGCAGGGGTTGGTAATTAAGACCATCCCATTACCACCTTGAAAAAGAAGAAGATATGTATGGGGAATGCATGAATATCAACCATCCTCTGGTGTCAATACCCATTGGTTATGTGTGCTAGAGAGGGTTGAGTTCTGGGAATGTTCAGAATTTAAAAAAAAAATCTTATCATGGAATGTGACAAAAGTATGATATATGACAAGATTTTAGAGTCCCCTTCATAACAATTGAACCTAAAACTGCCCAAAACCCATTTTTGCCAGAAAATATGATTCATGATTTGTTCTGTTTCTTGTTTTCGAGTATATAAAGCAGTAAATCAAAATTTTCAAATAAAATGATATTGATTTATGTCTTTGTATGAAGTTAAAACTAGTCTAAAAAAGGTTTAAAGGATGAATTATGTCATTTCCGTACCCATGCCAGAATTCAACCCCTTTTAAGTTGTATTAATACATGTTTTTTGACAGATGGAAACGTTTGCTTGGATTTGTCTCATAAATGAAGTCGACCACAAACTTACTCCCGCTCATCGTATGCTATTAAAATCTACACACAAAATGTTTACACCACGCCGCCGGAAGAGTGTGGTATTTCATACCGCCAGCTATTTTACACATAATGCCCAATATAATACGGTTTGTAGATTAGGTATAAATTGCCTAATTTAAGAGGGAGGCCACCGATTGATAGAGTAGAGGGCTCGACTTAACACTGACAAACTTATTTTACCTGTTTACTAGTTTGTTCACATACGTATCAGGGCGTCCCTACTTTGTTGGAGAAAGTCCTTTTCTGGACTCTTGCTTGTATTGCTCTTTATAGCTGCTAAATAATTACCTATTATTGTCTTTACCAAACGATGTACCTTGTAAATAACTTCCTTTCATTTAACAAAGTGTTCTTGAATAACTCAAATTCAATAATCGATGACGTTAACTTTGTTGTTGTTGTTGTTGACAAATCCCTCTCCTTAAACTCAATATAAGTCTATACATATTACAGTTATATATCCGGATATTAATTGCGTAACGATACTTTGTACAAGGTGTGACAGAAAGAGCAGGGGCGTCGCTAGACCTTTTTCAGTGGGGGGGTGGGGTGGGGTGTGGAGGCCAACGATTACCGACAAAACTAGCCACCAATTACCGATAAAACTAAATGTCCCAATATCTACAAATTTAACCCTATAAACCCGGAAAGCTTGGACGTTTCCTTAAAATTATTAGGGGAAAAAAAGGACGATTTATAATTGTACCGTTCTAGACTGCTAATCCTTGTCTGAATAAAGTCCCCCCCCCTCCCGCGTGAAGCGCGGAAGCTTTGACGTTTCATTAAATTATTATAAAAAGAAGACGATTTGCTGTACCGTTGCCGACTGTTAATCCTTGTCTGAATTCCGTTTTTCCCTTCTTTGACGTATCATTAAATTATGAGAAAAAGCAGACGATTCGTTGTACTGTTCTCGACTCTTAATCCTTATCTGAATTCAGTTCTCCCCCTCCCGCGCGAAGCGCGGAAGTTTTAGCGTTTCATTTCATTATTAGAGCAAGTAGACGATTCATTGAACCGTGCTCGACTTTTAATCCTTGTCTGAATTCAGTTTCTCCCCCTCCCGCGCAAAGCGCGGAAGCTTTGACGTTTCATTAAATTATGAGAAAAGCAGACGATTCGGTGTACTGTTCTCGGCTCTTAATCCTTATCTGAATTCAGTTCTCCCCCTCCCGTGCAAAGCGCGGAAGCTTTGACGTTTCCTTAAATTATTAGAGAAAGCAGACGATTCGTTGAACCGTTCGCGAATCTTAATCCTTATCTGAATTCAGTTTTCCCCTTCCCGCGCGAAGCTCGGAAGTTTTTTTGAATCATTAAGTTATTAAAGAAAGTATACGATTCATTGGGCGTTTTCGACTCTTAATAAGCCCTAATTGTCTGAATTCAGTTTCCCCCTTTAGCGCGGAAGCTTTGACGTTTCCTTAAAATATAAGAGAAAGCAGACGATTCGTTGTACCGTTTTCGACTCTTAGTAAGTCCTATTTGTATTAGTTTAGTTTCCCCCTCTCGCGCAAAGCACGGACGTTTCCTTAAATTATTAGAGAAAGGAGACGATTCGTTGTACCGTTCGCAACTGTTAATCCTTATCTGAATTCAGTTCTCACGCGAAGCGCGGAAGCTTTGACGTTTCCTTAAATTATTAGAGAAAGCAGACGACTCGTTGTACCGTGTTCGACTCTTAATAAGCCCTAATTGACTGAATTTAGTTTCCCCCTTTAGCGCAGAATTGTTGGCGTTTCATCAAAATATAGAGAAAAAGGAAGCCGATTCGTCGTACCGTTGTTGACTCTTAATCCTTGTTTGAATTTAGTTTCCCCGAAAATGTTAAACCTCTGATTTCTTTAGCTGATATTATAGGAAATTGAAACTTCGAGAAAATACAAGTATTGTAGTCCTAGATACTCTCGAAGTTGTCACAGCGGATAAAAAGTCACAGTTCGTAGGGAAAAAACTTGTCGGCCGACCGACAAAATGGCCCGAATTCACAAAGGAGGTTTGTCGACAAACCGAGGTTTATGTAAGTCATATGACGCGTTTTGACGCGTTTTTTTACAAACCTGGTTTGTAAATAACAAAAGGAGGTTTGTTGACAAACCGAGGTTTGTCGACAGACCTCCTTTGTGAATTCGGGCCATACGTCTCACCGACTTCAAACCTCTATAGTACACGAGGATCGAGCAAGTATACGGACACAGCTGACCCGACACAGTAACATATTTACCCGTGTCTTTCTTGCTCCCTCGACGAGACGACTCCACCCAACAACCCCCTTCTCTCTTTTACTCCCACTCCTCCTCTCTCAGGCTCTTACCTCCCCTCTCTCTCCTCTCTTTCACCATCCGTTTCTTTTGTTTCCCTTTTCTTTTCTTTTCTTTTTTTTTCCCTTTTCTTTTCTTTCTTTCTTTTCCTTTCTTTCCTTTCCTCCCTCTTTTTCTTTTTTCTCTTTCTTTCTTCTCTTCTCTTTCCTTTCTTTTCCTTTTTTTCCTTTCTTTCTTTCCTTTTCCTTTTTTTTTCTTTTCTTTTCCTTTCCCTCTCTATTTTTTCGCTCCCCCTTTTCTCTTTTTACCGACGGCAGCGCAATTTTACCGACAATATCCTGACAGGTGCAGGGGTGTCGCAACCCCCCACACCCCCCCCCCCTTTGGCGACGCCCCTGAGAAAGAGAGGAATATTAACCTTTTCCTACACTTCAGCTCCTAATTAGACCTTAACTTCTTTTTTCTCTTACTATCTGAACCATCTGAAAGGTTTGCATAGTATAAAGCTAAAGGATGTCAAATTCATTTGGTCAGGTTCGTTACATTTCTTTTTAAAACGATTTTCGGAATTTCTGATTACATAAAACTTACCAGAGATGAAAAGGGCACTTATTAGAATGAAAAAGGACCACTTACTGCAAAGGATAAGTGGCAGTTGTTGACGGAAAGGGGGCACTTAGGCGCGGATCCACGATGGGCCTGGCCCCCTGCTTATTCACTGGCTGGCTGAGTCGCAACTAAATATGTTTTCACGGATTGGGTCCCCCTCTTGCCGCCCGCTGGATCCGCCACTGGGGGCACTTGTCAGATTTTAATAGATGCGTTTATAAGACGTAAAAAGGGACATTTATGAAAAAGTGAAGACGATCTTATGAAAAATATGGAGGGGTGCACTTATCAAAAAGATTTTTATTTTTATTAATTTTTTAGAAGGGGAAGGTGCAGTTCTTACAAAGGAAAATGGGCACTTGTCCTATGTCTATCTCCACTACTCTAGATGCTACAGACTTCTAACGAATTTATCTGGATAGTCCGAGAGAGTCTCTTTCATAAATACAAGACTTTAAGATACTTTTCCTAATTTCAGCTGTTATACAGTGCGTCCCAGAAAAAACGAAACCGAGAAGTATCGATGTTTTATCATAACTTAATCACAACCATAATTAATGAATGATACATATTTGGAAAGCTTAGAGTCTCTTCTTTCCTGTGATGCTACTCAGATGATGCATATTTCACGCATGAGTGATTAAAAGCAATTTGAAGGAAGGAAACCAAAAAGACATTTGGCGGGCGGTATCTGAATTTCGAAGAACAATTCACATTTCTAGACAGTTGAGTTTCTGCCCTTTCATGTGACACCTCAATCAGGAAAAATGAGCGAGGAATAACAAAGTTCTGTTCGTTTAAAGTAGGGCTTGCATTTCCATAATTTTATTAAACGAATTCGTTTTTACTGGCTGCCTGCCGTATCAATAAACGAAATTAACAAAAGACTTAACTCCGTTTCGTTGACAATCAGCCGTAGACGAGAGTCTTCATGCATGGCTGATTGTCAACGAAACGGAGTTAAGTCTTTTGTCAAATCTGCTTTTTTGCTACGGCAGGCACCCAGTGAAAACGAATTCGTTTGTTAAAATTATGAAAATGTAAGGGCTACTTTAAACGAACAGAACTTTGTTATTCCTCGCTCATTTTTACTGATTGAGGTGTCATATGAAAGGGCAGAAACTCAACTTTCTAGAAATGTGAATTTTCCTTCGAAATTCAGATACCGCCCGCCAAATGTCTTTTTGGTTTCCTTCCTTCAAATTGCTTTTAATCACTCATGCGTGAAATATCATCTGAGTAGCATCAACTGAAAGAGGAGACTCTAAGCTTTCCAAATATGTATCATTCATTAATTATGGTTGTGATTAAGTTATGATAAAACATCGATACTTCTCGGTTTCGTTTTTTCTGGGACGCACTGTATTGTCAACATGTAAATTTGTTCAAACGTCATGATATAATCCTCAAAGTAAATGCTTGCGATGTTGTTTTTGGATATAATTCTATGGGTAGTCTCTGCACTCCTCTCTCTCTCTCTCTGCGCGTCTGTCTATCTGTATCTCTCTCTCTCTCTGTATCTATATCTGTCTGTCTCTCTCTCTCCGTGTGTGTCTCTGTCTATCTATCCCCCCTCCCCTCTCCCTCTCCTATGTCTCTTTGTCTCTCTGTCCCTCTCTCTGTCCCTCTCTCTCTCCCTTTCTCTCTCCCCTCTCCGGCCCCTCCCCCTCTTTCTCCGTCTCTCTTTATGTCTGTTTCTGTATCTTCTCTTCGTTCTCTCTTGATTTCGATCTAAGCCGTTCGATATATTTCTTTCCTGCAGTTTCTCATCTGTCTCTTAAAATCATTTTACTCTATTCATCTCACTTATGGCTTTTCGGGGAAGCCCGACTCCCCCCATGTTACCATTTCCCCCGTCGCTGCCCCCCTCTCATATTTCTCCCATTCTCTCCATCTCTCCATACTTTTTTTTTATATCGCTATCCGTATGTGAGTAGTTCTGCATTGTGGTGTATCTTATCTAGCATGTTTACGATTATTTAATTTCATTTCATTTTATTTATCAGTACTATTAATATATATTGTTTTCTTTCACCTTCTCTCTATTCATCTCCTTCTCTCTGTTTGTCTCTCTCTCTCTCTCTCCCTTTCCTTTTCTCTCTCTTTCTTTTGCCGTCTCTTCTTCTCCTCTTTCCATTTCCCTTGACCTCGTATATCTGATGTATATATATTTATTGTTTTGAAGTTACCTATAATGTATTATGCAACTGAACGTCACATATCTTTAATTTTGTTTAAAGATACGGATCAATCAAATAAAAATATTATATGAAATTATTCGTGATAGTCCTGTACAGAGTTCATGAGATCGAGCAAAGCGGATGTCGAGCATATTCGTGCTTGCCGAAAGCATACTTGAGATCCTCAAGGAATAAACCAAATCATCAGAAATTAGTATTTAAGACTACAGTACAAATCTATCCGCAAATAATTTAATACCTTTCACAACGGATGCTAGAGATATTGATCTTGTCGTTATTCTGTGAAGGATATCATATCAGGAAATCGAAACTGAAAGAGCTTTTCGCAATCCTTATATTTTTCTACCACATTAACTTTCACTAAAGTACACTTTATGAGTATTCGAAACAAGAGTCAGAGGTTTCCAGTTTCAAGTATATTTGTTACTTCTTTATGGGATATAACATAATTGAACATAATGTACATGGTAATTGTTATGAAAAAATCTTACAGTAACGGAATAATCATAAAGTGGGGGATCTACTAAAAATCAAAGCTTGTATTATGTAAGTCCCAATTAATGGATGTGTATATAAATTAGGATATCTTAATAAATATAGGGTGTTTACAAAAGCGCATGATATTACGATGGTTAGTTTTAAGTGATGTATTTTACTAAATTTTACTAAATTTTAGAGTTAACAATTATTAAATAAAGGAAAAATTCATCACCATTCGACAATTCTATTATCCGCTCATTGATATGAGAAAACTTGGGTGAATAACATGAAGGTAGTCTTTGTCCTAGCAGATCCAGAAATTGATCAACGCTGGTAGTGGTGGTCGTCGTGGGGGAGGAGGTAGGGGTGGCGCGAAATATTACATTGGGAGTGCGTGGGTATTATGCTACCTATAATTGAAAGTTTTATCAATGAAGCAATTTCCCAAAATCCGGGCGCCCATCATTACTCAAACGTTTCTATACATTTCCAGTTCATTTCAATAGGACGTCAGTTGAATACTGATAACTAAAATGATAGAACGCACAATGTGTAAACATCAAAGAAGTAAAAACAATAAAGAATACAAACAACAAATCAATTTATTTTGTTTTTAGTGTAGGCTCGTCAATTGGCACTTTGCGGTAACAATTATTACATTGAAAAAATGCATTAATCAGGAGAAGATGATTACAAACAAAAAATCACCTAAATTACCCCATTATGCTAAAAAAGATTTATCATGCTTTTGGTGGGATCGCAAGCATTGTTCTCATTGTAACTATATGTTTTATATGAAATAATTAGACATGAAATTAAGCAAATCATAATTAAGGTTTTGTGGATTATTTCCAGACATATGAAGATGAAATTCCAGGTACATGGTGTAGAAGAATTTCACGACGATGCCCCAGACGATATCTAAAATGTCGTATCTGGACACCTATCCACGGGACATCAATTCAATTCAATTCAGTTCAGTTCAATTCATTTATTTTTCCTCTTTCAACTGTTCATATTTACAATGATGGTACGTTTTAACATATTCACATATTAATAACCAATACAATACGTCAAACAAATAAACATGCAATTGAAAGTGAAGGAGGGCCAACAAAAAGCTTGTAGGGTGTAGGCCCCCCTGTAAAAGTAATTATTATGAATTATTATTATGAATTATTATTATTACATCCACCCCCGGATAACCACCCCAGTCAACTAACCCCTAGGACACCTAGTAAAGGTTACAGCTTGAAGTGTATGTCGCCTAATTTGCATGTTTGAAGACAGAATGGAGTGACTGAGAGAGGGAAGTAACATGCCTATTACACGCAGTGTTTACGGACAATGCCTCACTGACTCTTTAGTATCATACAAATATTTATGAAAGAAACACAATTCAAGTTTTCCGCGTTCAACAGAAATCCCAATTTATGTATTCTTTTATCAATATTTGTCTTCAAACACATTCGGGGGGGGGGGGAATCATCTTTGCAGAAGTATATTATAATCAATGTAAGCTTTGTTCGAACAATGTAAGTGAAGGAAATCAAATACACTATTCATATACTCCTCGTCTCAAATGTTCAAAGACACACACACACACCTACGCACACACACACAACCATCAACGCACACACACGCACACACACCCACAAACATACACAACCACACGCCTACTCAGTACACACCAACCTCTCGCACACATGAGCCCACGTATACGGGTCAACGTAATGCCCACACATTATGCGCATGCGGGCCTATTACATATCAAAATATACCACCGCTAGGACAACAGTTTTAAAAAGGCATAAAAAAGGAGTAGAAGGCAAATAAGTAACCAATGGAATCATTTCGTGCGTTCATTTTACAAGCTTAATTATTATAAGGAGAACAATTATTTTCAATATAAAAATCCAGTTTATTTAACATTCCGCCTTGATATCCGGAATCGAAGTGGTATTTTCCCCTCATTGGATGAGGCAAATCTTCTAGCTGCAAAGTGGGGATCAGACAAAATCTATCGGAGCGCGCTATTGGTTGTTCCATACATAGCTGGCTGGATATATGACGTAGTTTGAATCGCATTTGAGTGATTACCAGTTCGCTATAATATAAGTACAGTGTATATGGTTCAAAAGATTTCCGTGACCCCGATAGACGGATTTCCAACACAAGGAAATCAGAACATATCTGAATTTAAATTGTGAGAAAAGGAGGAAACTTTGTGTTCTCGAGTCTTGGCAAGGGCTGTTGTCAAAGATTGAAGTAGTTTGCAGAAAGTTTTCCTTCTGTCTAGGACGACCAGCTAAGGTATAGACTTGACTTAAATTTTGTATTTTGTCTTTACTAGGAGGGAAATACGAAAAAAATCACCAGTGGTTCAAAATTAAGCTCGGCCGAAACTTTCTTCTTGTTGGATAATTTCATATGGGAAAAGCCATTTTATATCCATGATATATTAAATTTAAGACAAAATTGTGTGAACAAGGAAACACTACTCCTGAATATGACCTGGACAATTTCATCTTGCCTCGTTGATGCTTCCTAGATTGACAATTTCAAGCAGTGTCTTCAGTGTTTTCACTAGTGTATGATGGCGTCCTTACTGTGTAGGAGCAAGTCTTTTTCTGGACTCATGCTTGTATTGTTCTACATGGTTGCTACAAGTAATGGTGAGTAAATATTCACCATTTATTATCTTAACGAATAGATTTACTATGTAAATAACCTCCATTCAATCAAAAAGTATACTTGAATGAGAGAAAACAATTAGCTATGCTGTAAAAATGAGAAATAAACAAACAAAAATCGATTAAACATCACAAGTTCCTCTTGTTATAGTCAATACATAATCATACATAATATACACATATTACAGTCTATACATATCTACGATATATATATCCGGATATTTGTTCCATGGTGTTATTTTTTTACTAACATGGAGTTACTCAAGCAAGTAAGTTGGTAAAGTAAAACTTTAGTAACTCCATGGTACTAGGTGTGACGAAGAGATAAATTATAAGCTTGGACCCTTTTGAGTGTTAAAATCTCAAACCAGAATGAGGTTTGCATGGTATTACATTTAAGGATGTTAAAGATATCAAGAGTCAAGTTTGTGACATTTAACAAAAAACAATTATCTGCATGTTTGTTACATATTACATTTTTGAAAATTCAAAGACATGTAATCGGTGTGAGTTTTTAATTCAGAACAGAGCAGTGCTGTTGTGAAATGTTTAAAGCTTCTCTTATACCACAGGGGTAATGTTAGACCAGCTGATGGTCGTTTTAATCTTTCGCCCTTTCCCAAATGCGCGCGCGTGTATGAAATGCGTACTCCCCACCAATTCACCTTCCCCGAAAAAAAAATCACATCTATATTCACATACGTTACAAAGTACACAATACAGGCTACTTTTAAAGCTACCTCACACAAAAACAAAAGTAACTCTTGGAGATTGCGTTTTCAAATGCGCCGCTCTGAAGTTTTGGAATAACCCACCACTGGATAAAAGAAAAGCCTCATCTGTTGGTGTCTTCAAAGTTTTATTGAAGACGCGCTTGTTTTCAGGAACTTTTGAATATTCTTTTTTAATTGTTTGTCTGTAGAGTTTTGTTTTCGCCACATGCGCAGTAGATTATATTTATGTAGTAGCTGGGTTAAATAAATTGATCTAATTATTAATATCATTAATATCATTAGGGCAAGCCATAATGCCTGTCCAACCTACCAAAATCCATGTATGCAGTTCGCATTCTATTGAAATACGATAATGTATACAAATTGAATGAAATAACTCGTTCCTAGGGAAACGTGTATAAATCTGAGTATATATCGGAGTACATATCGAAAATGGTTCAATGACGATTCTGACAAAATGAAAACAGTCATCTGATAGAAAGAAAAAAACCTCTTGGGAAAACACAAAATGCAGAAAATTTGATTGGTTACTGGAATATCTAGAGGTAAGAGGCATACCAAACCGCGCTGAATATAACTAAGCCACGTCTGAAGCATTGTACGTTAAACTCATTAATCTATCTTTTGAAATAATACGTCATCTCAGGTACAGTAAATGTTGTCCATGTGGGCACTTCTAAGTGGCGATGTATTTCGTTTCCCTTGAGAACGAAATATGTGTTGTAGGACCTGTCTAGAAAAGACCGGCTGTCTACAGTGGCAACTTTTCTGTTTTCCCTGGGTGACCTTAAGATAGGTTTGACTGTAACAAAATATGTAGATAGAAGACCGAGTGATTACGAGTTTGACAGCACACACCGCACGAGCAGCAACATCGGGCTCATGAGTGCGCAGAGAAAAAGTCAGGGAGCAACCAAAGTGCGCCAAAACTCATTTCTGGGGATTTATTTTTTATAAATCCAGAGGAAATGTTTGGATTTTGTAAGATTTTATTGACTTTATCGACCCCCTCTCTGGGTATGAGAGTACAAACATATTTACAACATAGTATCAATATAACAATAGTATAACAATGATAAACATGTGATAACATGAACAATGATAAACATAATATGATAATATGAACAAAGACAAACATGTGATAATATGAACAATAATGAACATGTAATAATATGAACAATAATAAACATGTGATAATATGAACAATAATAAACATGTGATAATATGAACAATAATGAACATGTGATAGTATGAACAATGATAAACACGGGATAATATGAACAAATAAACATATTTACGAATCAAGGCGAACTTGTTGATTCACCCTCCTACCGCTACGAGTGTGCCTAACAACATTGCTTATTTGTGAGCATTTACAGTATTACCATCTAAACCTTGACTCTTTTGAAAAATGTGACATAATGATTCTAACAAATTTGGCTAACTGAATTTCTTTAGCTGACAAGCATGAGCTGTATTAAAAACCTTATCCATGTGCAACGCACTTGGTCTTAAGCTACTACCACACAACGTATTTGGTATATACATTTTGCTCTCATTTTGAAAGAATGGGCATACAAAAATATAATGAAATTCATCACCAATATATGTTGGTGTACAGAGTGGGCATTGCAAATCATCTACTACATTTTCATCAAATCTGCCATTATTAACTGGTAATCTATGTGTTCTACATCTAAATTTACTTAAAGTTATTGCTTCATTCTGACATAATAGAACATGTATCTGCATTTTTTGTCATAAACCAACTTATTCTTAAACATTCTATAGTTCGTGCAAATACGATTTGACCAGGTATCTACGCTCTATTCCTGAATAGACATGTTAGAAAGCCTAACTATATCCTTCTCCTTGAGCTCGCCAGACGCTTCCAAGTCCTGCATAATCAAAACTGTCTGCAGGAAACTCAACCTATTGTGACTTGATATTAATTGAACTTTGTGCTTCAATTTGCGACTGCAACAAAAAGAATTAAAAGAATCAATGAATACATGATTGCTTCCTTTTAACTAATCTAACCCAATATCCAATCATTCTACACTTGATTTTTTATAATATTTTACCACGACCAGTTTCACCATAAAACATGCAGTCAGGTGTGCACTTAGGCCCCAACAAAAATCATTTGGTTGTCCTCGACCGCCCGCTTGTCATTTTCGGACCGCTCATTTTTATTTTGTATTCATTTTAATTTTTTTATTCAATTTTTTTTCTTCTTTTTCTTTAATACAATTTTTTTTTTGGGGGGGGGGGGGAGTAATCTTAAAAGCCAAACATCATTTTATGCATTTTGCAAGGATCAAAATCCGTCCCGTTGCCAGTTTGGTCTTTTCAGTACGCCATCAATGTCAAAATGCCGTTCATTCAAATCAGGTTCTGAGCATTCTTTAACTCATTTTAAAGCCTATCTGTACTAATTTACAGGAGGAATTAGACCACCCTGCAAGGTCACTGGACAGGTGGTTATCTCATCAAATCAGTTAACATTGGAAAAAAGGTTCATGGGGGACCAATGGTCACCGATTAGGCATTGTTTGCTATATAGAGGGCGCAAGTAGTACAGTGGGGATTTAAAAGTACAGTGTTGTATTTCAAAGCCAAAAATACTTTCTGTGTTGGTCTTGATATTCATTGTACATTAAACTAGTCTTTTACCATGTTTTATTGACTTCGTTTGTTATTTTTTATGGAAAAATATTTATTTTTTAAAAGAAATTACAAAAATGGGGGAAAAAAAATATTTAAAAAAGCCCCAAAAATGATATTTAAAAAAAAAAAAAAAAATCCGCCGGCCCGCCCCTACTCTAGAAAAGCAATCGAGGACAACCAAAATATTATTTTTTTGGGCCTTATTTTCCAACAATATCGTTCTTAAAAAAATTCTTTGGAAAACTTCAAGTTGATCTATACACTCAAAGCCCCAGTCCTCAGCACCATATAATAGATTTGGCAAAACTAAGTGATCAAATAAATGACATTGTGTATCAACAGAAAAATGCAACCTTTTTGCCTTTACTAACATACTATACATTGCCTTTAGAGCTTGTGTGACCTGTTTAGCAATTGCTTTTTTTAAATTACCATTATAATTAAACGTCACTTTTAAATATACAAAGTCATAAACAACTTCCAGTACACCACCATCATAAACGAATTCTGGAATTCTTCTAACTTTCCCACGTGAAAAAACAACAATTTTCGTTTTTATGGCATAAACAGTTAAGTGCCAAGTATCAAAATAATCTTTCATTGCGTTTAGGGCTTTTTACAACTTTTCAGGAGTTTCTGCTAGAATAATTGTGTCATCAGCATATAACAAAGAAAATAATTCCTTATATATTTCAATACCATCAAAAGACAAATTATTGTTAATACTTGTATTAAAACATTCCAAGCCCTTGTACAAGTTTCCTATAATGATAATAATAATAATAGATTGTTGGAAATCGTTCAAATAAATAGCAAACAAGAGAGGTAAGAGGTTTTCAACTTGACGCACTCCATTATTGCATGTAAATAAATTGATTTAGCACACCTGTACAGGTTCCTTATAACATTAAAAATCTTGCCTTTTACTCCCATTCTAAACATTTTAACCCACAATGCTGCAAGGTCAACTAAACCAAAGGCTTTCTTATAATCAGGGATTTCCGCTTTAATTTTTTTTTACCAATATTTACTCTGATGTCCAAGCTTTAAGGTGATACCAGATTTGGCTGCCCGATTCTGCCCGTTATTATGTAAGAGCCGTTTTCCTTGCAACATTGCCCCGAAAAATGTGTTTATTTTCGTCCGCGGTGTCAGAACAAGTGTCACGCGCCCCCACGCGCTGTGATTTACTACCGCGAATCCTTCATGATTCAGCCGCGGACCAAAATAAACACATTTTCGGGGCGATGTTGCAAGGCAAATCGGCTCTAACATAATAAAACGCAAAAAACGCAGCCAAATCTGGTATCAACTTAAAGCTTAGACATCAGAAAAAATGTTGGTAATAAAATTTAAGCGAAATTCCCTGGAAATCCAAACATTTCCTCTGGGTTTATAAAAAACATGGATAGTTAGTCCATTTTTCAGTGAATTACCCTATAATATAATATGAAGATTGTGTTTCTATCCATTTTAACCCCTTAATGTAGTGTAATGAACTATCAGGGGTATGTGAGAGACATTTCATACCAATAACTTAAAAACTTCATGTTGAATTGAAAGATTTATAAAATAATTTACTTTTGCACTAAAACTGTTAATATGTAAGATTTTGTTGTTTGAAGGAGTAAATTTATACCCTTATTGTGCATACCGGAATTAAATATTTTACTGAGGTATTCTTCAATGTATTATCTTTCAACTGGGCAAGAAAAAAAATTAATCCCCCAAAAAAAGTTTTGGCGCACTTTGGTTTCTTCCTGGCCCACAGTGCGACGGATCCCGAGACATCCCATGATTATTTATTTATTTATTCAAGTTTTATTTAAAATAGAGGGTAGGTACATTCAGTGAAAAAAACTGCTTTTCAAGTACACCCTCTAGGACGACAAAACAAACATGTGATATTTAAACGAACAAATTAGAGATATTAACAAGTAATTATTTATTTTTTTGATGCATTTCGAGAGGAATTGGCTCATTAGAATGAAATTTCATTTATATCCTTTCATAAATAAGATCTATGGTTTTATCATAAATTATTCTTCCCAATATAATAATTTAGCAGATATAATTCACTTGTCGTATTTAAGGTATATTTTAAAGCTAGTTTGATTCTCTAAATTTGCTGCCCCTATCAGAAATGTTCTTCATCAAACCCGAACGGCACAAAAGGGGTTTACATGATAATGATACAAATATTAATAATAACGATGATGATGATGATATTAATAATAATTATATTGTTAATAGTAATAACAATGATAACAATAATAATAATAATGATAGTAATAACAATAATGGGTTTTATATAGTGCCCTTTTCAGAGGACATAAGGCGCTGTCCCTTAGTCTATAATCAAATAAAGAAGAATTGTAGAGGTGTCTTTACTACGTTTTTGAAGAAGTGAAGTGAAGTACTCTTTCTAAGAAATGCAGGGAGTGTATTCCGTAGGCGTGTAACAACGGATTAAAGCCAGCCTGAAATGTATCACGATCCAAGTAGCCTCTAGAACAATTAATATTACACATTTGCCTGTTTAGGGTACGACATAAGGAAGTAGCATGATCAGACCTTTTCATTTCCTATCAAGCACTACACTTCTCACATTGACTCAATCCATATATTAAATACATTATGCAGGAAAAAGAAAGGCACTGGTTAAACACATATCTGCTTTGTATCCCAAATATTGATGTGCTAGAGATGGGCATGACCTGTACGTGGTTACAGGTTATGGCATGGCAACCGGATCTGTTGCTACAGTGACAGGAAACCAACTTTTATAAAGGAAGGAAATGTGCCAGGGTAAGAAGCGTTCGGTCGACCTTGCAATATTCTTCTTTAGACAAAAATTTACAACTTACAAAGGTAAAAACAATTGAAAAGAATGTATTGATATATATATTGACATGGTGCAATACGTCAGTGACTGTGTTTTACTTTAATTAAGGCCTATTAATATACATAATTATACAGTGGTGTATAAAAGTGTATGCAAGTATGTTTAATAAGTAAATATGAAATAACAGTTGTTCATATATTCATGAGAAGTTTAACACTAACGTATCACGAAATTGATGAGCAATAGGGTAAATCTTCCCAAGACCTCGGGGTGAGATGGGGGGGGGGGGGGATTTGGGGCGACACCTCCGCGTGCTGACATCCCTCGGCCAGTTTTATATTTTATATCCCATAAAGAACTCCAGTGCTAACATCATATTTACTCGTCATCCAGGTTACTGGTTCTAAACAACAGAGTAGGCGCATGAGGTTCTAATCGATATCATTCAAGCAACGGGGTGGAGCAAGGCAAAGTCAATAGTCTTGTTTTAGACGGAGGAAAGTTACCCTAGGGTAAAGGTCGTGTTAAGAGCTAGTCGGGGTAAATATGGCGGGGTATATGACGGGCCAAGCATGCCACTATCCATATACGTCTATCCGGCCGGCCAATCAGAACGCAGGAAACTGTACATCTATACAACTATACCAGTGGCAATTTCAGGGGGGCACAGGGGGCACGTGACCCCGGTAAAAAAAAAATAGGAAGGGAAAAGGGGAAGGGAAAAAAGAAAGGCAAGGGTAGAGAGAAAGAAGAAGAAAAGAGGGAGGAGAGAAAAGGGAAGAGGAAACAAGGAGGGGAAAAGGAAGAAAGGGGAAGAGAGAGAGAGAGAGAGGGGAGAGAAAAGGCGGAAAAGGGAAGAAAGGGGAAAGAAGGATAAGAGAAAAGGAAGAAAAGGAGAATAATGAGAAGGGAAAATAAATAAAGGGGGATGATATAAGAAGGTGTTTTTACCGGGAAAGGGGCAGGGCGGCACGCAATTTTGCAGTGTGCATAATATGGGGTCCCTCTTGCCAGGCGTGAAGCCCCTCCCTCCCCCTCAAAAAAAGAGCACAAGAAGCACCACAACAAAAAAAGAGCTGGAAAAAAAGGGGGAAAGAGAGAATTTTTGTGAGTTGAAGGGATAGTTGAGTTCTGTTTTCAGACCACAAATGCCTTCAAAGTGCATGTTTATTGCTCTTATTCTCATATATGACATTTCTAGTGTCCTTTTAGGACCTAAAAATGCTATGAAGGTAATTTTAGACCCCAAAATGTGTGAAATTTTGCCAATACGATCAAACCAATTCAGCTCCACTTTAAAAAAAAAAGGTCGTCTCTGAACCGATTTTGATCAAACAACGATGATTTTAATGCTAAATATATTACTCATTGCGGATATAGTATCGAAAATAATATCGCTAGTGATATTCGTTTGTCTCGCAATGTGGTCATTAAGGAATCTAAAAGATCACGACGTTTCGTATGCTACTGCGATACTTCGTCAGGTGATAAAGAATCACTGAGCATAAGAGGGACGTCAGACTCCGCCGAACTGACAACTCAGCCGTAGCCGAACATGCTTGGGATAACCAGTATCAACCAGACTGGGACGGGGTTCAGTGCCTTTCCCAGGAACGGCATTGGTATACACGGAGGGTGAAAGAAGCTATCAATATCCGTCTCAATCCTAATAATTTCAACAGAGGACAACGGGATCGATATCCCCGAATTTTGGATGCGGACGATACGCCGCCATGACACTCGCCGTCCAGCCAGCCAACACCGGTCGATTCCATTCAGCAGACGGTCCGATCCAGCGGCCCGTTGATTGGTTGAGTACCGTATGCGTCGGCCAATAGGCCTGGTGCATTAGCCGAACCAGCGGCCGAATCCAGCGGCCTGGTGATTGGTCGATCACCGTGTGCGTCGACCAATAGGCATTGTGCGTTATTGTTCCAATTATCGATCGAATTATGGACCGCTCCGCCGGTCCTCCCGTAGAGTATAAAAGACCCTTGCTTACAGTAGTTTTTATCACCTGACGAAGTATCGCAGTAGCATACGAAACGTCGGGATCTTTTAGATTCCTTATTGACCACATTGCGAGACAAACGAATATCACTAGCGATATTATTTTCGAAACGATGATTTTGTCATTTAAATTGTATGTTCTTTCAAATTTGACACCCAGTTTTTCATTATCTCACAAAAAATTATTTCGTGTAGCGCCCTCTGCAACAGAACTTTTTAAAGGAGAAAGGGAAAAAATGAAAGACAATTAAACAACGATAAAAGAGAGGTGTGAGAGCATGAGGAAATGCATTTCTTTTAAAAGTATAATGGGATAACAACCAGGGGCGTCGCTAAAGGGTGTGGAGGGGGGGGGGGTGCGACATCCCCCCCCCCCTTCAACCTGTCAGGATACTGTCGGTAAAATTGTGCTGCTGTCGGGAAAAATGAGAAAAAGGGGAGGGGAAAATGAGAGGGAAAGTGAAAGAAAAGAAAAAAAGAAAAGGAAAAGAAAGGAAAGAAAGGAAAGAGAAGAGAAGAGAAGAAAGAAAGAGAAACAGAAAAAGAGGAAGGAGAAAGTTTGTAGTACGCCCTCCTCGTTTCAAGTACGTTGTCACTCCGTCTAATTGCAAGACGGGGACAATTTTGAACAGGCTCAAAGTTCTAAAGCACTCTCCCGTAAAGTTAGTCCGAACCCGTCCATGAAGTTCTTAAACAGATCGTTAACAGTTGAAACTACGTTCAACTCCGTTCGCACACAGTTTGAAAGCACGTTTGGCAACATTTTCCAGAACGTATTGAGAACCAGTTCGGTGTGATGGGGGTTTAACACGCAAACAGCGATATGAATAACAATCTAGGGGCATTTTGAAAATGTTCCAACTCCTCTCAGTGTCGGACGAGGTCTCAGTATCTCGCAACTTCAAAAACATTTCTTGTCCGTCTTAAAAATGAATTAAGAGCCCCTCGTCGAAGCATTGACTAAGTTGTTCTCGTTGTTTTGTTCGTGTGTTTTCGCTTGGGGGGGGGGTGTCTTTAATATTCCAGTACTAAACTCGGATACCTCCATTGTGGGTTAAAGCCTCTTTCTGCGAGCATTTTAATGAATGATTCAGACTAGCTACAGTTCACATTTAGCTTAGGCCCTTTGGCGAATGCTGTTATATGACTCCCCTCATTCAGGACCGGAAGCCTAAATTCTGGTCAATGTAGTCCGCTGAAATGTGCATACTATAAAATATGTTATTACCTATCAATTTTTTCTTTCTAGGATACATCGTAGACCTGACTTTAGTGACCAATCACCCCCTCCTGGATCCTCCCAACACACGTGATCAATATATCGGCGCCTACCTAGGTCAGAAAGATGCGAGCATCAGAGACAATATCACGTTCGGCCGAATTATTCGGACCATTGATACTGCACGTCTTCCAAACCATTCAAACACAATAAACGAAGGCCAACGTATAAGAAAGCTAATCTTCGAACAGTCTAACCAAACCGAGGCATTAGGAGCATTCTACGCAGCTTTCGAATATGATGGAATCACACGTATGACGTCAATTGTTGTCTTAATGCACAATGGTGAGTATAGATATTTGTAAAATAGAGAGCTTTCAATACGTCGGTCACACCGCCAAACCGACCAGTTTGGGCCACTGGAGATAATATAACTTGTTTATCGGGTCTGTAGTCGGTCTTTTATCGGTCTCGTTGGTGTGACTGAAGAATACACAGTCAACTGGGAGCCACCATTTTTCGGAAAATAGTAAAACTCAGGGACCAGATTATTGACCACTGGACGTTGCCTAATAATTTAATTTAGGAGATTTATATAACTAGCTCCAGTCTAAAGGAAAACACATTCTCCAAAATTGAAAAATAATATTAAGATGATTTTAGAGCTTTTAAATACGAAATTATTTTTTTATTTATTTTTATTTTATTCATTGAAATATATTTATTCAGGATAACAAGGATCAGATATACATTGTAGATACAAAATCTGTGTAAATACAAAAGTAGGGTAATAGCAAATTCATGTATAAACACTGTCCTATTTCTTGATTTTAATATTGATCTTCACGAGGGCCTTCCTCCCCCACTTCAGCCAGGCGACCATGATAAGGCCTCGAAGCATTGAAGGATTTATTCCCACCGGGTACCTATTCATTTAATAGTGGGGGAGTGGCAAATGTAAAGAAATGTCTTGCCAAAGGAAAGTATTGCCGTGACAGGTATTTGACTCCGTATCATGTTCTTCAGCGACTTTACTGCTAGACCACGACACCTTCAATACAACGATTGTCTCAAAAAGTGTTCAAAATATGTACATAATTTTAAGCCTATTCATACATCCAAATGGATACCCCGTTTTGACTTTTAAATTAGATGATTTCTATACTTCCAGTACCAAATATCAGCTTATGATTGGACAAAATAACCTCATTCATATGCCCAAAAATCCTATACAGATCATCAGGCGCGTACGCAGAGGGGGGGGGGGGGGGAGGTTTGGGTTACCCCCCCCCCCCCCCCCATAAATTTTGTTTTAATGTGTGTTTGTGAGGAAAAAAAACCCTTAAATTAAAATTTAAAAAAAAAATGTACTCTTACCCCTCCCCCCCTCCGCTTATTTAACGGCTGGCAGAGTCGTTGCAAAATATAACCTCAAAAACTGGACCCCCCAAAAAAGTGCTCTTACTGCCCCCCCCCCCCCCCCTTACTTATTCAACGGCTCGCTGAGTCGTTGCGAAATTTTCCCTCAAAGAATGGACCAAAAAATACAAAAAATGTGCTCTTACATATCCCCCTCGTTGCAAAATTTTCGGCGCGATTTCCAAATTTAACCCCCCGCCCCCCCCCCCCCCCCTCGAAAAAAACCCTGCGTAAGCTACTGCAGATCATACATTGGATCAGCGACTTAAGAAGTAGCCTATACAATCAATCTCTTTATTTTGAATAAATTTTCCCTCAAAGCTGCTTCTACAATTCATAATTTTATTTCTCTGGTATATTACTCCCTTTATGCTCCCATTTACTTTACAGCGACAGTTTTGCCTGAACGGACAACTTTGACTGTCCATGCCGGGGAAACTGTTACAATCGCATTCGTCACCAACATGACGGAAGGTGACCTCAAGTGGCGGTTTAATAGTGATATGAAGATACCTGACAGTAATGGAAAGCAGAGTCTAACTTTGGAGAACGTGCAGCTAAACCAAACTGGGGTATATGAGTGTTTTTTCTCTGGAAAACGATGGGATGCAGGAAATGCCATATTCCTTCTTCATGTCATCAGTAAGTTAGTAGCTTATTACATATCGTACATGTATCTTACATACAGTAATATTCCGGAGTACCTTTCATTTCCAACATGATCGTTGAACTTGCATCAAAAGTAATTATAATTCTACATTATTGCTGTCAGCGAAATATCAGTGAAATTAATCCGAAAGGTCCTAAAAATGTGTCTATGTTGATTTCAGCGTATTTTACTACTTTTCCCTTACTAACATGGCATTTTTTGTATAGATTCCTTTCCCTTAAAAAAAAGAAAGAAGCAAAAATACCAGCATATTGAAAATGGAATACTGACAATTGTTATATTTTTTTATGTGGGGGGGGGGGGGGAGGGGGAATTTACAGATAGAAATGAGAATGCAGGTATATGTCGATGCATATTGGCATATCGGTTATCTACCTCTGATATTGGTTAGATGCTGGATTCGTATCCACTTTGAAATACTAATACTGTTTACTTCAAACAGGATGCCCAGCTTATCGTTGGGGATCTGAATGTGAACATACCTGTACTGAGTGTCTCAATGGAGGCAAGTGCGATGCAGACTCAGGAGAGTGTGTATGTCCTCCTGGTTTCAACGGGACAACATGTGAACACGGTAGGTTTTACACTTGCATGGGTCCTCTGCACTCCGATACACTGACATACACATACTTCTTGAACGAGGCAGGGGTGGGGGGGGGGGGCACAGATGGAGGATGACACACAAAATTAAAAGGTCACATACTCAAACAAAAATCAACACACACACACACGTACACAGGGGCGTCGCCAAAGAGGGGTGTGGGGGGGGTACGACACCCCCCACCTGTCAGGATATTGTCGGTAAAACTGCGCTGCCGTCGGGAAAAAAGAGAAAAGGGGGAGGGGGAAAAAAAGGGGAAAGGGAAAGAAAAGAAAAAAGGAAAGGAAAAGAAAGAAAAGAAAGGAAAAGAAAGTAAAGAAAGGAAAAGAAAGGAAAGAAAAGAGAAGAAAGAAAGAGAAAAAAGAAAAAGAGGGAGGAGAGGAAAGAAAGGAAAAGAAGGAAAAGAAAGAAAAGGGAAACAAAAGAAACGAGGGTTAAAGAGAGAGTGGTTGTTGGGTTTAGTCTCGTCGAGGGAGCAAGAAAGACACGGGTAAATATGTTACTGTGTCGGGTCAGCTGTGTCGGTATTCTTGCTCGATCCTTGTGCATCGATGCAGAAGTTTGAAGTCGGTGAGATGTATATTGTCGGTCGGCCGACAATTTTTTTTTCCCTACGAACTGTGACTTTTTATCCGCTGTGACGACTTCGAGAGTGACTACGACTACAATACTAGTATTTTCTCGAAGTTTCACTTTCCTGTAATATCAGCTAAAGAAATCAGAGGTTTAAAATGTTCGGGGAAGCTTAATTCAAACAAGGAATAAGATTCAACAACGGTACGACGAATCGTCTTCCTTTCTCTATAATTTTGATGAAATGCCAAAAATTCCGCGCTTCGATCGCGCGGGAGGGGAAAACTTCATTCAGACGAGTCGAGAATGGTACAACGGTTAGTCTTCATTATCTGATAATTCAAGGAAACGTCTAAGCTTCCACGATTCGCGCGGGAGGGGTAAAAACTTAATTCAGATAAGGATTAAGAGTCGAGAACAGAACAACGAATCGTCTACTTTCTCTAACAATTTAAGGAAACGTCAAAGCTTCCGCGCTTCGCGCGGAAGGGGGGAAACTGAATTCAGACACATAAGGGTTAATACCCCCTTCACACAAGTGTTTTTTGTTTAATTTAATTTAATTTGATTCAGTTAAGTTAAGTACAAGTACAATTTTTTTTTTTTTGTGTGTGTGTGTGTTTTTTTTTTATTTTTTTAATTACGACTTACTATTTTGTTATATCATTACTTATTATAGTATCATTATATATATATTGGACTCCATGGAAGAACAGAGCCATTAGGTTAATGGCTCTGAAATGGACTATCCAACCGTTTTATCATTCTATCATTGTTATATAAGTCTTTGATTTTGTTATATTGTGTTATTGTTTTTTATGATGATTTTCGGAAATAAAACAAACAAACACACACGGATTTTTCTTACGAGTCCTTACGGATCGCACAAATTCACGGATCTATCACGGATCTTTACGATTTGGCCACTTTTACGACCGATTTAAGAGTTGTTACGAGTTATCACGAGCTATTTACGGATTATTACGAGTTACTACGATATACTTAAGCAGGGCTCCCACTTAGCCGAGTTGTATTAGCGAGTTATGGCGAGTTGTGGTGAGTTGCCTCAAAGAGGCACTCGCAATAACTCGCGAACAATTCGGTATGGCTTAGCGTAACTCTTTACAACATTCCAAGACTCTCCTCGAAGTCGCGAGCAGTTCCAAAATTTTGAACATTTTCACAAATTTTCCCCGATTCGTTGTAATTCGAGGAGACCTCGCCTACACTCGTAATATTCTCGCATTACTCGTAACAAGTTCGAGCTGCACTCTTCATAACTCGTAGCAACTAGCCACCTTATGAAGAGTGCAGCGCAAGCTTGTTACGAGTAATGCGAGTATATTACGAGTGTAAACGAGTTCACCTCGAGTAACAACGAATTCACCTCGAGTAACAACGAATCAGTGAAAATTTTGAACATGTTCAATATTTTCGCTGATTCGTTGTAGCTCGAGGCAAACTTGCTTAACACTCGTAATATACTCGTAGCAACTCGCCACCTTATGAAGAGTGCAGCGCGAGCTTGTTACAAGTAATACGTGTATATTACGAGTGTAGGCGAGTTCTCCTCGAATTACAACGAATCGGGGAATTTTTTTTTAACATGTTCAAAATTTTGGAACTGCTCGCGACTTCGAGGAGAGTCGTGGAATGTTGTAAAGAGTTACGCTAAGCCATACCGAATTGTTCGCGAGTTATTGCGAGTGCCTCTTTGAGGCAACTCACCACACCTCGCCATAACTCGCTAATACAACTCGGCTAAGTGGGAGCCCTGCTTTACGGCAGAATTCCACGATTTGTTACGAGTTCTCATGGATAACTACGGGCAACTTACGTGTTAGTAACGACCTGTTAACGTGTTGTTACGAATAGTTACGAGTTAGTTACGAGTATTTATGAGTATACGTATCTATTTGTAAAGTACTCGTAACTACACGTAATGTGCTCGCAATAAGTCGTAACAATCCGTAAATCCATTGTCAGACGACCCGAATGAAATCGTAAACAACACGTAAGCACTCGTTATAATCCGTAAATAGTCCGTAAGTAATCCGTAAATAATCCGTAAACAAATCGTAAACCAACCGAAACAAATCCTTAAAGAAGTCTTTACGAGTCATTTACGGATACTTGCGAGCAGTTAACGGATGATAAAGTGTTGATACCAGCGGTTTACGATACTTACGGATTGTTACGACCTATTTACGAGTTATTTACGGACAAATAAATCCGTGGACAATCGTAAGAAGATTTTTGACATGTCAAAAAAATTGCCTCTCCTTTCACGGATCCTGCGAGTTGTTGCGAGTTGTGACGAGCTATTTGCGGATACCAGCGAGTTATTTACGGATGCTTGCGATTGACTACGAGTTGGCGATCCGTAAGGACTCGTAAGGAAAATCCGTGTATGTGAAGGGGGTATAAGAGTCGCGAACAGTACAACGAACCGTCTGCTTTCTCTATTAATTTAAGGAAACGTCAAAGCTTCCGCGCTTCGCGCTTAAGGGGGAAACTGAATTCAGACATGGATTAAGTGTCGAGCACGGTACAACGAATCGTCTGCTTTCTTTAATAATTTAAGGAAACGTCAAAGCTTCCGCGCTTTGCGAGAGAGGGGAAAACTAAATTCAGAAAAATAGGGCTTATTAGGAGTCGAAAACCGTACAACGAATCGTCTGCTTTCTCTAATAATTTAAGGAAACGTCAAAGCTTCCGCGCTTTGCGCTTAAGGGGGAAACTGAATTCAGACAATAAGGGCTTATTAAGAGTAAAAAAACGCCCAACAAATCGTCTTCTTTCTCTAATAATTTAATTTAAACGTCTAAACTTCCGCGCTTCGCACGGGAGGGGGAGAAACTGAATTCAGACATGGATTAAGAGTCGAGCACGGTTCAACGAATCGTCTACTTTCTCTAAAAGTTTAATGAAACGTCTAAACTTCCACGCTTCGCACGGGATAGGGAAACTGAGATCAGATAAGGATTAAGAGTCGAGAACAGTACACCGAATCGTCTGCTTTTCTCATAATTTAATAAAAAAAAACGTCAAAGCTTCCACGCTTCGCACGGGAGGGGGAGAAACTGAATTCAGACATGGATTAACAGTCGATCATGGTTCAACGAATCGTCTACTTTCTCTAATAATTCAATGAAACGTCAAAACTTCCGCGCTTCGCGCGGGAGGGGGAGAACTGAATTCAGATAAGGATTAAGAGTCAAGAACAGTACACCGAATCGTCTGCTTTTCTCATAATTTAATGAACCTTCATAGCTTCCGCGCTTTGCGCGGGAGGGGGAGAAACTGAATTCAGACACGGATTAAGAGTCGAGCACGTTTCAACGAATCGTTTATTTTCTCTAATAATTTAATGAAACGCCAAAACATCTGCGCTTTGCACGGGAGGGGGAGAACTGAATTTAGAAAAGAATTAAGAGTCGAGAACAGTACACTGAATCGTCTGCTTTTCTCATAATTTAATGAAACGTCAAAGCTTCCGCGCTTCCGCGCTTTGCTTTGCGCGGGAGGGGGAGAAACTAAATTCAGACACGGATTAAGAATCGAGCACGGGTCAACGAATCGTCTACTTTCTCTAATAATTAAATGAAACGCCAAAATTTTCGCGCTTCGCACGGAAGGGGGAGAAACTGAATTTAGACATGGATTAAGAGTCGAGCACGGTTCAACGAATCGTCTACTTTCTCTAATAATTTAATGAAACGTCTAAACTTCCGCGCTTCGCACGGGAAAGGGAAAACTGAGATCAGATAAGGATTAAGAGTCGATAACAGTACACCGAATCGTCTGCTTTTCTCATAATTTAATGAACCTTCAAGGCTTCCGCGCTTTGCGTGGGAGGGGGAGAAACTGAATTCAGACACGGATTAAGAGTCGAGCACGGTTCAACGAATCGCTTACTTTCTCTAATAATTCAATGAAACGCCAAAACTTCCGAGCTTCGCGCGGGAGGGGAGAACTGAATTCAGATAAGGATTATGAGTAGAGAACAGTACACCGAATCATCTGCTTTTCTCATAATTGAATGAAACGCCAAAGCTTCCGCGCTTTGCGCGGGAGGGGGAGAAACTGAATCCAGACATGGATTAAGAGTCGAGCACGGTTCAACGAATCGTCGACTTTCCCTAATAATTAAATAAAACGCCAAAGCTTCCGCGCTTTGCGCGGGAGGTGGAGAAACTGAATTCAGACACGGATTAAGAGTCGAGCACGGTTCAACGAATCGTTTACTTTCTCTAATAATTTAATGAAACGCCAAAACATCCGCGCTTTGCGCGGGAGGGGGAGAACTGAATTCAGAAAAGGATTAAGAGTCGAGAACGGTTCAATCGTCTTCTTTTCCTAATAATTTAAGGAAACGTCTAAGCTTCCGCGCTTCGCGCGGGAGGCCTATCTTCCACCCCAAGTTATTCGCTTGCTCACTACCGCCCCTCCCTAAATTAAGATCCTAGCTCCACACCTGCATTAAAATATACAGCTATGTTACTGACTAAGTTGATGAAATAATTCGTATATTTATGTCGTCGAGGAAAATGACCATTTGCACATACGCAAGTACTATAGATAATCCATTGGAAATACAATTTAGCTTTCGGCCCCTGGTTTATAGGGTTAAATTTGTAGATATTGGGACATTTAATTTTGTCGGTAATTGGTCGCTAGTTTTGTCGGTAATCGTTGGCTTCTACACCCCCCCCCCCACACTGAAAAAGGTCTAGCGACGCCCCTGCGTACACACACGCGCGCACGCGCATGGACACACTTATTAGGTGGTATAAGTTTAAAGTCTCGACCTTTAAGGTTCATTGATGACCCTTTTTTCAAAGTGGATGATTCACCCCCACCCCCCACCCCAGACTACCAATATGTTCAACAGCAATCAAACGAAATGTCCAATTATATAATCTTTTAATTTACATCTTTTAATCGTCACATGTCTTGGATTTAGCTCAATATGTTTTTGATGTGAATAAAAACGATGATTTCATTTTTAAATACATGCTTGAATAAAGTTCTATCTGCAATACTATATAATTTACGTACAATGATAACAACACAAC
Organism: Strongylocentrotus droebachiensis; assembly: GCA_035222895.1. Taxonomy (NCBI): domain Eukaryota; kingdom Metazoa; phylum Echinodermata; class Echinoidea; order Camarodonta; family Strongylocentrotidae; genus Strongylocentrotus; species Strongylocentrotus droebachiensis. Next base: position 252,507 of record JAVYIG010001711.1, on the reverse strand, counting down.
ATAAGTATTCAATAAGAACATTTAGTCGATGAGCGGCGGCGATTTCGTATATTTTGATCGTTCAATACCCATTACTCTTTTCAATATAGCTATCACGCAAATCAAAAGCAATTCAACTCAATGTCAATACAGTATTAATAATATGTTGCGTGAAGTCTTTTGCAGCTCTATTTTGAATGTGCTTAATTGTTCCTTATCTCTTTATTCTAAGTCCTGGGCAGCAACCGGTTTGGGCAGGATGGCAGCTTTTCTTGTGATTCCTCAGGAGATGATCACAGTCCAGGGTGTCGAGGTAAAATCTTCTGCCTACCAGACCCATTTGGATGCACCTGTGCAGCAGGATTCATGGGAATCGATTGTACAACAGGTACTTTTATTCACTACAAGAGACATCGAAAATACATCATCTTTAAAAAAATGTGATATTACATACCGTACGCGTGTAAAATTGGATTAAAAGTAAAATGTACATCTACATGTAAATTACATCAGTTCTTCTCATGTCTCTTCCGAAAAATAATTGTATCTTTAATGAAAGAGACTTTTACCCGTACCGCTTGAAATATCAAATATTTTTATGCGTAAAGTGAAGGTAACAATACAAAAAGATGAAAGAAAAGTTTCATTATTAGCCCCGACAAAAACTGAATACGAAAGACATGAGTGACGAAGAAGGTATATTCATATGTGTAGTAATGAAAGGGTTAAACCATTTGATTCTCAAGACTGAAAGAGAGGTCGCTCCACGTGTGACCTTGCAACTCATGTGATGAGATGAAGTATTTGTCTAAATAGAAATGCTTTTCAAATGACAATTAGTGTTCTGATCATGACATTTCAGCACGGTTCAATTTGTTCCACTTTTAATTTTTTGAAACCTGAACTTAAAATAAGCACAATTATATCCTGAATAATGTAATTGGATAGTGTGTATGTATCAAGAAACATGTTTACATATAACCATGAACTTAATACCTTTTTGAGGTTGAAAGAGATTTCATCATGGGATATACTCTGCCATTCGAAACATCAGTTTGTTATCTTTTAACAAGTGTTGCTTGGGTTGAAAGGGAAGGTGTTTTAGTTGTCATTATTCTGTCATGATCGAAACCTCAGTTTTGTTATCTCTTAACAAGTGATGCTTTGGTTGAGAGTGAATGTGTTTTAGTTTGTATTATTCTGACATCATGAAACTGAAAACAAATATGTATATTCTTTTCCAAGGGATATTAATTCCTTTATCCGTGTTTCGAAAAGCGAAAATAAAATGACGTTTTATCTTATAGTGAAAATGTTTGAACATGTCTTCGAAATATGAGGTAGAGCTGGAAAGCCATAGACTCTTTTCCGTATAAATATATTTAAGTAACCATTAATGATCAAGCACGTAGCCCTTGAAAAATGTGCTCGATAAGAAGGAAGGAAACTGAATTGACAATATTCCACATTATAAAGGATGACGCTTCCTCATCCAACTTTCTGGCAAGGAGTCACACAAATCTGTCCAACAAAATAACAAATAATAATACAAATAGGAATTTCTATTGCGCCGTCTATCTAGAAATTATATTTATTATCACCCAGGCTTTAGCCTAGATGCCATTACAGCACTCCTGTCAGGTACCCATTTATATCACCTTGGGTTGAGTGTGGCAAATGTAGATCAATGTCTTGCTAACCGCGGACCTTGTGATCGACAGTCCAGCGACGTATCCACTCGACCACAACACCTCTAAGACAACATGCATGTACAAAATTTCTTTGCTTTAAAACCCATGTACTGTAAACTATATTGATTCTATGTAAATCCTTCTAAGCGGCCCCGTATTAATTTAATAGGTTTTTTAAAGGCCTATTCTACAATAACATGTATAAACTTGCATATCAAAATACCTAGGTACTTTATTCGACACTTTACTGAATTTAAGAGTTGATTTAAAAATGATTGAAATCGAGCTTTCTATAATTATTACTAGATATATCTAATTATTAAAGATGTTCCAATGCACTTGTGGGCGGGAGGAAATCCAAGTAAATACCCCGAATCAGCTGGACCAAATCTACCAAGCATTCAAAACGCACCCTATATACGTCATTGGCCCATTTATTTAGGATTTGTTTGAATTCATTCTCAAAATTCAATATCAAGGCAACAATTGCATTAATGTATATTGGGTTCTTGGTCCTGCTCCTCAATGTGAAATTGTGATGTTTAAATAGCACATTTGTCCTACCTTATAATGCTGTTACTTGTCTTCCATTACTGTATCAATCCCCATGATTTTGTTAAAGAATGTAACCCAGGAACGTATGGAGCCAATTGTTTGCAAGAGTGTCACTGCTCTCCAAGTAACATCTGTACCAAGGATACAGGAGAGTGCATTGATGGGACTGCGTGTCAAGAATGCTGGACTGGTGTCAACTGTCAAGGTGATTTTTTTCTCGAATATTCAGTTTTCATAGTAAGTTTTCTTTATTTTAAACACATCACGATTGAAGAGCCAAAATCTATTTATTGCACTTGTCAAAGCAAAAGGTAAAAACACATAAACACGTTTTTGGATTAAATAGATTATTAGTTTCAGTTAATTCGTGGCTAGATTTGCAGTTAGTCATCATTTGAAACGCATTTCCTGCTTTTGTATATTATTCTGAGTTTAACAATAAAATTCGTTCTCCTATCTATTATTAAGATTAAGATTTCCGCACATCAATAGTTAGACGAACTGCAAGTACTTCTACAATATTCTCAAGTACGTGCTCTCCAGTTAAAAGCTATATTTTTAAAGCATCACATTTCAAACACTTATTGTTTTTCCTGCCGTGTGTAGGCAAGATGTGTTGGTCTGATGACAGGACGAGTGTATTTGTATAAAATGCCTAATATTTTTCCTTCTATATTATCGTTTTATTTTTGGTTTAAAGTTCTAAGTTTCCCAATTCAGGACGTTGACGGTGATACACGTAAGCTAACATGGGCTCATAGATTAACATAAGAATAAAAGCGTGTTAAGATATGAAGCAGAAAACCTCAGCGCCTTTTTGTTTGTGTTATAACACGTGTAAATGAATCTCGTTTGCGAGAAACAAACATTATTATTAATAATAATAATAAAAAGGGGGAAAAAGTACTACTACTGCCACTACGACTACTACTTCTCCTACTAATGTTACTGATAGAAAAAACTAATAGTAACAATAATAAGCGTTTGTACTGCGCCATCTATAACTTCTATTCTAAGGCGCACTTATATCAAACATTCGAAATTTCTCAATCTCACGTAAGGCATGTCAAGATGTTCCTATAATAGATGCTCCAGTCTACGAACTGAACATCACGTCAGTTTCCACAGATGTCTCCAAATACATTTCGAACTTGGAATATTACGCCACTTATAACATCACCATCATATTTTGCAATACAAAGTCCTAACATTTTGATGGCGTCATGGATTTTTTTCTTAATCCAACTTTCTTCCAATTCTTTTTATACCCAAAACACATGTACTTGATTTGCAAATTACAAGTTCCGTTTACCTGTGTATTTCAAAATTTATTTCAAGGACCCGCAAGTGTAGAAGCCCTACAAATGTCACCTTCCACCACACAAATTGAAGTAAGCTGGGAACCGTCATCTAGTCCATGCTCCGCTGACTACTATATCATACGCTACAGTCTCTATCAGAAGCTTGCCTGCCAATCACCAGAAACCACCCCATCAGAGTTTGAAGTGAACACCAACGTCACACAATACAATAACCTAGTGGGGTTGGACCCTTACTCGCGATACCAGATCACAGTTAAAGCTGTGAATAGTGCCGGACAGAGTGAACCCACGATCGGCTATTCAGATACCAGGCCAGGACGTGAGTAATGAACTAATATGCAAAATACCCTTTCCCCCTAGCAGTTTCAAGACATGTACAAGGTGGTATACTTTGTTATCCGTGTTGTAATAATGAATATTGGATATATCTTACAGAAACAAAGTTGCGATTGGTCCAAAGCTCGTCACGTGATATCGATTGTGAGGATCGTAATAATCCATTTATTACTCAAGGGCTCCGTCTTATAAAGAGTTGCGATTGATTTGGAACAATCGTAAGTCATCTCATCAATCGCAAGTTTGCAGTCTCTTATGCAGGGTTGTCGCTATACCCTTTTCAGTGGGGGGGGGGGGGGGGAGTGTAGAGGCCAACAATTACCGACAAAACTAGCCACCAATTACCGACAACATTAAATGTCCCAATATCTACAAATATAAGTTTTGACGTTTCCTTAAATCATTAGAGAAAGCAGACGATTCGTTGTACAGTTTTCGACGCTTAATAAGCCCTATTTGTCTGAATTCAGTTTCCCCCTTTCGCGCGAAGCGCGGAAACTTTGACGTTTCCTTAAATTATTAGAGAAAGCAGACGATTCGTTGTACCGTTCGCGACTCTTAACCCTAATTTGTCTGCATTCAGTTTCCCTCCTCCCGCGCGAAGCGCGGAATTTGTGGCGTTTCATCAAAATATAGAGAAAGGAAGGCGATTCGTCGTACCGTTGTTGACTCCTAATCCTTGTTTGAATTTAGTTTCCCCGAAAATATTAGCTGATATTATAGGAAAGTGAAACTTCGAGAAAATACAAGTATTTTAGTTGTAGTCACTCTCGAAGTCGTCACAGCGGATAAAAAGTCACAGTTCGTATGGAAAAAACTTGTCGGCCGGCCGACAATATACATCTCACCGACTTCAAACTTCTGCATTGATATAGTACACGAGGATCGAATAAGTATACCGACACAGCTGACCCGACACAGCAACATATTCACCTATATCTTTCTTGCTCCCTCGACGAGACGACTCCACCCAACAACCCCTCCCCCTTCTCTCTTTTACTCCCACTCCTCCTCTCTCAGGCTCTTAACTCCCCTCTCTCCTCTCTTTCACCCCCCGTTTCTTTTGTTTGCCTTTTCTTTTTTTCTTCTTTTTTCATTTTCTTTCTTTTCTTTCTTTTCCTTTCTTTCCTCTCTTCCCTCTTTTTCTTTTTTCTCCTTCTTTCATTTCTTTTCTTTCCTTTCTTTCCCCTTTCCTTTCTTTTCCTTTCTTTCTTTTCTTTCCCTCTCTTTTTCCCCCTCCCCCTTTTCTCTTTTTTCCCGACGGCAGCGCGATTTTACCGACAATATCCTGACAGGTGGGGGGGGGGGTGTCGCACCCCCACACCCCCACCCCCCCCCCCCCCCCCTTTGGAGACGCGCCTGCTCTTATGTACATCGTTGCGATTGATATCAATAGCAAATAAGTTGCAATTTATATCAACTCTTTATAGACGGGGTCCCGGTGGTCAGCAAAGGATCATTTACCCTCGTGATCACAACTCCCGTCAGCGCTGTTCGCTTCGTGAAAATATAACCCCTTTTGAAAATATAACTCCCTTCGGTAGTCCAAAAATATTACATTACACACGTATACCAGTCAATATATGCATTAGATTCCCTTCATATAAAATACGCATTGGTGTAAAAATATAATTAAAAAAAATGTTGCCTATATATTCAAATCATAAGAAGTATAGTTTGGTTGCGATCTATATTCCCCTCAACCTTCACGCTATAGCATTACTACGTAAGCAAACAACACGTCAAGTTTTAATGGATATCTGAACGTTTTCTTATATTTCTGATTCTCTTTAGCACCGTCCAACATTACAAATGTCAGGGTTAACCCAGAAAGGACCTCTCCAACACGATTAGGATTCACATGGCAACCTCTCAACTGTAGAAATGTGAATGGAGTGTTCTGGTACTACTTTACAAAAATCTACAAGGATGGTGATAGAAGTAATGCACCGGCTGGGAGGACATACTTGGATGATGACTTTTCATACTCATCAGTAGAGTTCAATGGTCTTGATGCATGCACGATGTATGAACTCAATATCAATGCCGGAAACCGTGATGTATTAACTCCCGGAAATCTGTCTCATGCTATCGGTGTAACAGGGGTTACTTGTAAGTATCAAATAATACAAAGAAAATAAACGTTAGAATCACCTTCGGGCTGTCAAATTGAAATTTCACTTTTTTCAATGATATGAATTTCGTTCTGAAACTGCGTATTCAAATAATATTTGTGGGAGAGATCCACATTCCTTAGTGATACCAAGTTTCCTAGGCAATATATGTCCATGTACATGTACAACATTATATTGCACATGCAAGGATCATGTTTTGAGACATTTAAGGGTTTACAGGTAGGGATTACTATATTTGTCCCCGTTGGAAAAGTTTCGTTTTAACAATTTTACATTTTCTTTCAATCTCAGTCATTAAGTTTTATTGGCAAAACAATTTTATATATAACAGCATTTTACCTGTTTCCGAGGAATTTTCAAAATTGAAACAATAGTAATGGGGGCAGAGAGCCTTAACTGAATATGTAAACCCTTTCTTTTGTGTTTCAGATATGGACCCTGTGTTTCTAACACTTAAAAGAGATAACACTTATCATAAGCGGAAATTGATCCATATAAAATGATTAAAAAATAAAACAGATAAATCTATTTCTTGTATCACGCTTTTGTCCTCCGCATTATGATGCTAAACCCTTTCCAATACATAATCCAGCTAAAGACAGGATTCCAATTCCTATGCTCACTGCAATCAAGGAAATCCTGTTAGCTGGATAAAGATTATTAGATTCCTTAACTCTAAAAATAAATAGCTAAAAATATGTTCAATGTTTACAGAGAAAATTAAGCTCGGAAGTCCATGAAAATGTAATACGATAGAGTTGCAAGACTAGCAAGCCGTTCTCTATCTAATAGTTATTGGTTGGTGTAATGTCGCCCCTTCTAGAATACAAACCGCTCTCCTGAAATGAACTATATTTCGCAATATTACAAATTTACATTTTTTCTCTATTTGAATTGAAAAAAAGTCACAAGTGCATCCGCTTATGCAACTGGGAATCAACTAAGAGTGACGTGGAGTGTTCCGTCTCAATGCAATGTGGATTACTACAAGGTATCATATCAACTCATCTCACGTAAGGCATGTCAAGATGTTCTTATAATAGATGCTGCAGTCTACGAACTCAACGTCACATCAAGTACCACATATGTCTCCGAATACCTTTCAGACTTGGAATATTACGCAACTTATAGCATCTCCATCATAGCTATGATAATGAGAGCAGAGAGTCTACCTATTAATGTTAATGGAGACACACGAGATGGAGGTATGTAAACAATTATGCTAATACTAGCGTTGGCGTATCTATGAGAAGGAAGGGGCACTTGATCCAGGTGGCAGTTGAAGGGAGCGCAAGACACGCAAAAGAGAAAGAGAAAGGGTATAAAGAGAAGATAAATATCATTATAATATAAACTTATAATTTGCATAACAGATTTGCATTATAAATATTTGTTGTATTAAGGTCTAAAATGCAAAAGTTTCTAAAGCTTGGTTGCCTTGCTCATCGCGTATATTCCTTTAGGTCCCGAAATTTCGCGCCCCCATATAAGATATAGTTTTTATACAGTATTCTCTCAAGGGTTCACGATTTATTTCCATGCAAATTATCATCAGCCTTTATTTAATATAAGACAAAGGGCAAATGCAAAACTGTTTAAAGTGATTTTTAATTGTTAAACATTTGAAAGTAATCTTAAATTATCCAGTTTTTTAACCATAATCCCGAGATTCGCCACGGGATACTAAATGTCGTATTAAATGCATGACATGACAAGTAAGTCCACTTAATAAAACACATATCGAATCGTTATTTTGTCCGGGAAGACAAAGGACCTTTTTTTGTGTGTAATGTTATTATAACGAAGAGCCTTACGTTACCCTTGCAATGAAATTCTAATGTATAAGAACAAATATACTCACTTTCCGTAATTTTTTTTTAAAAATCTGGTCTGATTAAGTACATCCGACATACTGTTTTCTATTTCTGCTTTGGATTTACCTCTTATATCTACTATCATTTGCTTTGTTGGTTTATAATTAACTATTCAACGCTTTGATTTTCTTCACAGACCCCTCTGCTATCGAGGCAGTGTCGTACACCTCTACTGCCAGCGCCTTGCACTTAGTGTGGGAGGAACCTTCTTGTGAAAGCCTACATGGTGTTGTGGATGGCTATGAATACGATCTCTATGATCCTACTGATGGGGGGAGAACTGTCCAGAATCGAACGACCATACGAAGAATCTATGTACTAATACCTGGCCTTGATGCTTGCACAGAATATCGCTTCAGGATAAGAGTAGTTACTACCCCACTGAGAAGGAGTGAATGGCATATGAAAATGGCAATGACTAATATATCAGGTTTGCTAAATGAGATATAGTCCTATCATACAAGTGTATTGGTTATGAAGAGATGAATTTTGTAATGTGTCCATTGTACACATTAAAATATTGGCGATTAAAGAGCATTTGTTTCCAAGGGAAAGTATGGTAAACTGTATGTTTCAAAGTCCAATCTGTTGACGTTGCCACAAGATAAGTAGATAGCTGTTACTGCTAGCATAGTAATGGCTCATGGATAATGATAATCTAACATACCTCAGAAAAAACTAAATTAATTGAATCAATACATATTCTAAAGATAGAGATTAATTTTAGTGTAATCACAGTGTATACAATTAATTATTGGGAACCTGAATTCGCTCGATTGAAGTGTTTATTCCTTCCTTTCTATACACTTATCAGCTCCTGGGATGCCAGTTATTACAGAGCTTACCCCGCATCAGGAAGACAGTGGCACTACTGGTCTAACAGTATCATGGCAACCTCCTTCCTCACCTCCATGCCAGCCTACACATTATGAAATCAAGTACTATGTTCTTCAAGGCGATATGTGTGAGGATACCCCGAGTGATCGTATAATGACTTCAGCAGGGACCGTCAATGGTTCAACTTTCACCATCAATGTCCTGGAGTTGCGTCCCAACTCGGAGTACATGGTGTTTGTGAGAGGCAGAACCAGTAGCGGTTATGGCGATTCGGATTCCCAATCAGCTACTACAGGATATTCATGTTAGTATTGTGTGTTCATGTACGTAGGAGAGGGTGAGGGTGTGTGTTTATGGTGTGATTATGAGGGTTTGTGTACGGGTATGTATCAATCACATATATTATTTACATCTGGGAACAGATCCTTTACCGTCACCATACGAAAAACTGAAATCACTTTCTAATTGCGGTCCGTCTGAGTCAGTTGTAGGAAAAAGACAGAAAGCTTAAAGTACCGCTACACCAATTAAAATCTCAATATCTACTTTGCACGACGCTAGAGTTAGGTCAATTCTTTATTTGACAAATTTGAACAGAAGGAGATTCATAATCTAAACTCGTAGTCTTCTTATCGAGTCACTACACAAGTCCCGTCCAGTGGTCCACATAGGCTTTGGCACGGCAATTCCCGGCTTCCAGGTCATCTTGGGTGCATGGCTCTGGCAGGAGTGGGCAGACTAGCAGGTGTTCCATTGTCTGTTCCTGGCCGCATTCACATGCCGTTTGGTCGTCTCCTAGACCCCACCTCTGCATTAGGACTCTGCATCGACCGTAGCCAGTTCTTAGGTGGTTGAGGCTAAGCCAGGTAGGCCAAGTCTCACTGGAGCCGGTTGCGAGGGATTTCTTCGGGCTGAGGGAGAGTTTATTTGGAGTGGTCTGAAGGTGGTTAGACCACAAAGTCATCCTTTGGTTGTGAGGACTGGTATTAAGAGGCTCTACAGAGTGCATAAAGCTGTGTCTGGATTTGAGCCGCTTGCCCACTGGCTGTTGTTCGAAGAGTGGGTGGAGTCGATTGTTTTATTGTTTGTCCTTTTCTTTCTGGGACAAGACCAACCTTCTGACGTGTGGAGGGGCAATACCACAGAGCAGGTAGATGTCTTCTACTTTAGTTGGCCTAAGGCAGCCAGTGATCGCTCTGCAAGATGAATTTAGAGCTGGGTCGATCTTGGGTGCATGGGCCGACCTACTCCATACTGGTGATGCATACTCCGCAGCAGAGAAGCAAAGCGCGAGGGCTGTCGTCCGGATTGTTCTGGCATCAGTCCCCCAGTTGTTGTTGGCTAGCTTCTTGAGGATGCTGTTGTGGGCTCCAACTTTTGCCTTTGTGTTGGCAATGTGGTTCTTATAGGTAAGGGAGCGATCCAGTGTGACGCCTAAGTAGACTGGGTTGAGAGTGTGCTTCAGTCTTTTCCCATACCAGCTGATCCTTAGTTGATGGTTGGCATCCCTGTTCTTGAGGTGGAATGCGCTTATCTGAGTTTTATCAGGGTTAGCTCTCAGGTGGTTGGTCGCATAGTATGGGATGAGACCGGCCAGGGCATCACTGAGGGACTCCTCCAACTTCACAAAAGACTGGTTCTGGGTGGCGATGCAGAGATAATCGGCGTAGAGGAAGCTCCTGGTGTTTGGGTGGATCGGTTGGTCGTTCGTGTACACGTTAAAGAGTAACGGTGCGAGCACACTTCCTTGTGGTAGGCCATTTTTCTGTCTGCGCCATCTGCTGCGATTCCCATTGAGAACCACAAAATATCGCCGATTGGACAGCAACGTCTGGATGAGTCCAGTCAGTCTCACGTCCTTTGTCAGCTCAAAGATCTTCCTGGTAAGGATTCTGTGGTTCACAGTGTCGTAGGCAGCAGAGAGATCAACGAAAGCAGCTCCAGTGATTAGCTTACTCTCATACCCGTCCTCAATGAACTGAGTGAGGTTTAGGAGTTGGCCAGTGCATGATTTTCCTGGCCTAAACCCTGCTTGTTCCGGAATGAGATGTTCATCCACGAATGGGGCGATGCGGTTGAGGATAAGCCGCTCGAACAGCCTATATGTATGGCACAGTAGGGAGATAGGCCTGTAGCTCTTTGGACTGGCTGCGTCTTTACCAGGCTTCAACAGGGCAATAACTTTGGATTTTCTCCAGAGCTTTGGGATGTTGCTGGTGCCCAAGCATTCGTTGAACATTTTGAGAAGCTAGTTGAGGGCGCCTGGTCTAAGCTGTTTGGTCTGCTCGCAGAGGATGTCATCAAGTCCAGCAGCTTTGTTGTTTTTCATTGCTTTGATGGTAGCAAGCAGGTCGTTCATGGTGAACGGTCTAGTGAAGCCTGGGTCATCTTGAGAGCTTGGAGCGTCTGGGACCTTAGGAAGTCTGGCTCTTCTGGGGTGATGGTCAGGGTTTCCCTGACCATTCAATAGGAGTTGGTGGGCAACTTGGTCAGCAGTGACTTGAGATCTTGGTTGGGCCTTTGTATAGTCGTTGCCCAGTATCCGGATCGTTTTCCATGCCTTCCTGCTGCTATGTGTCATGTCAGTGTATTGAATGAATTCCTGCCACTTCCTCCTTCTAGATTCACCAATTCCTTGGTCAGATTTTCTCCAGATTCCAGTGTCTCCTCACTAAAGGGGTCCATCTGGAAGTGTTCGATGTAGTCTTCATACATCACCTTGGAGTGGTCCGTCAAGCCTTGAATGTAGCTTGTGCGACATCCTCGGGGGATGTTACGCCTTGACGATTTCTTCATCAACTCTACAAAGGTGTCGTAGTTTTGGGTGGTGGCAGGTAGGTCCTGGATGTAGGAGTCAAAGTCCTTAGTGAACTTTTCCCAGTTTACCTTCCTCAGGTCGGAACGACGTCGGAAGGGTACTGCTCATGGAGTGATGACTGCATTAACTTAAGCCCTATCGGTCGGTGCTGAGAGTGAGGGATTGGGTCGAGAACGACTTTCTCGCACTGGTTAGCAATCCTGGTAGATGTAAATATCAGGTCAGGGTTGTAGCCACGTCTCCACCTTGCACTGTTGAAAGAGGCAGGAAGCTTAGCGTCATGAATGAGGGACAGCTAGTTAGCATCTGCCCATGTCTCAACGAGTTCACCATCTTCGTTCATTTCTCTATATCCCCAGGAAATGCTATGGCTGTTGAAATCACCAATGACCACATTTATCCTGCCGTCAGTAGCTCTGCCGGGCAGGTCGAAAGGCTCTTGAGGTGGCTTGTACACGGAGCTTATGTTGATTCCCATTAGGTCAATAGAAAGGACTTCAATGTTATTGATGTCTGATAGGTAAGATTTGTCCACAGCAAGACCATTACGGGCAAAGATTGCACTTCCGTCATGTGGTCTCTCTGCTATGAGGGTCATTCCGGAGATACGAGGGCGGACTCGTGTAGGCCCGCGATGGGTCTCCTGGAGGCAGAGAATGTCACAGCTGGATTGTATGCATAGGTCAGCCAAAAGTTCTTGTTTGGCGCCTGAAAGACCTTCAATGTTGGATGAGATGATACTCAGGGCCGGTCCTGACAAGGACCCATGAGTTCGACCCTGGGCCTCAGCGACAAATTGGTCATTATTGTCATTGGTAGCCATGGTGTTGGTAGTTACTAAAAGAAACTTGAGTAGTGTGGTTGAAGAATTCGCAGATTTTCATCTGACAGGGACCGCGACGTGAACGCTCCTTCAATGGCCCCCATACTACTAGTTGTACGATACTACGAATACACTTTGAATAAAACCTTGTAAAATATCATGGGAGAATATGTTAAATGAAATAAGCTGGCCTGAAAATTCATTTTAGAAAAAACACACAAAGAATTATTAAAAAAATTATACTACAGGGATTAGAAAATGGTTACGAAGGCAAAGAACGAGATTATGAACTCGCTGAAAATGTAGATTAGCTGATATTAAAGAAATGTAGATGAGGTAAAAATTGAATACTAAGGAAAATGAATGAGAATGAGTTTTCCTCTTTTATTTAACAGATCCTACTGGTCCTCCAACTAATATTCAGTCCACTTCCATCAAGAAACGCAGTATTGTCTTCTCTTGGGAGAAACCAGAATGTGGTGATCGGAATGGACCAACCTCAAGCTACGAAGTTATGCTCTCTAATTCTACAGGTAACGTAGTAAAACCTAAAGAGGAAAGAGGGAATGGAAACCTTGTCGAGGACTAAAAGCGGTTGTCTAGCTTTCTCCCTTGTATATATAGTAAATATTTCTCACCTTTTAAAACAAAAATTCTTATCATTATTGTAAGTTGTTAGTTTGCTGTAAGTTTTCCTTACATCTGTACTATCTATTTTCATGTTTTCTATGTCTATAGGGACCCCTCTGTAAAGCAGCATTGTTATGCTAACAACGCTGAGTAGAGCCATCCCTCCGTCTTCCTATTTATAATTGTGTCTTTATGATTGTTAATGTATATTTGTTGATGTTTTTTAAATGACGGAAAATAAATACAATACAATACAATATAACCTTAGGTGTAAAAGAGTCCATACAATTTTGATCGATACAATCTTCAGCTTTCCTTCAAAAAACATGTAACCTAGCTACTTTATGTCTTCGAGGTACTAGTTTTATACTCCTGAGTAAAATTGACGCTTGATGTTTCGTAGAGGTTTTGTAGTAGTCTAATGGATAAGTCGCCAGACTGTAGACCACAAGGTACGGGGTTCAAATCTCAGCACGGCACTAATGTACTTTAGCAAGACGTTACTTTTGCCACTTTCAACACAATTGTAAATGTATTTGATATGCCTGAGCGCTAGTTACATTGGCGGCTCGGCTATAAGCAGGATAATATTGTATAAGGGCCATGAACGTCACTGTGTGATGGATATGAGCGCTTTATTAGAAACCGTTATCATTATTCCTGTTGTTCATTTCCAGGAGACGTGGTTTATCATGGTAATGCCTCAGCTAGCGCAGGACCTGAGCTATTTGAGATATTTGACCTCATCCCCTATTCGATCTACAGGATTAGGATCAGAGCTTGGAACTATGAACTAGCAGGGGAGTATGGTCCAGCGATTTGGGCACAGACAGATGAATCAAGTAGGTCTCAAAATGCATGTCTTCTAGTTCTATTTTGATAACGACGAAAATTATATCTATTTCCAATATATATTTGTTTACAATGTCAACGGTGTATCTACAGAACCAGAAATACAACTCTGATAAAAATCATTTTGTAATCAACAGTTTGGAATTGATCATATACAGGAACTAATGTCATGCGAACATGTACTTGTACAAATCTTTAATTTGTTTTGTTGTTACATTATTCGCCCTTTTTTGTATCCCCTCCTCTTTCAAAATCAATGGAAACCTAATTAAGTATTTATTTCCAGTCATAAATAAGACGTAATGGAGTAATCTTGAATTCTAGATTTCGTGCACCCAAAACCTTTATTGAGAGCTGCCCAGGATGGGTTACTGATTCTGAGTGTGCTTGTGTACAATATGCGGGTAAAAGAAGACAATATTATTGCTTCGAAATATTTTGCTCCTTTCAAAAGCACAGTCAAAGTTATAATTATTTAATGTTTTTAACATTGCTCGTTAAATTCTATCTTCCGCCAACATTGCTAGTCAGTGGATTCTCTATGAGAATTTTCGACAGAAAACGAAACATTTATTTTATACTATGTCCAACGTGTCAGTGATAGATCATTGATGTTTCGTTCATAATTATCCTACAAATTTTCTCTATGATATGTACATTAAAGAGCCAGCGCCACCAATCGGAGTAAATCTGCCATCTTCCGACCAGGAGAGCATCACAGTAGAATGGATGTCACCGAACCCTCCTCTAGGCAGGATAATAGGTTACTATATTCTCTACTGGGAGACGGATGATGTTGGTGCCACTCCTCAGACCTTCGGCATCCCATGTCGGGACGAGCTGTGCTCTGACATTAACTACAGGTTTTCCACAATTATTCCCAATCTCCAGCGGGACACAAATTATTCCGTTCAGGCAAGTGTGATTCTTGCAGGCGTTTTGTAAATGGATTCTGTATATCAATAATAAGATGTACATTATTTTTTCATTAATAATATAACTAACTCAAGGTTTAAAATAGTATCCATTCGTAAAATGTGTTGTGAAGATATTACTAAAAGACGTAAAGCTTCACGATATTAAAGACAGCTCATTATAAAACTTAACGGATGTCTTTCAAAGAATGACGCGGGACAGAACCAGGAGAAGCAATTTGTAGGTTTCCCGACCTTTCTAAGGAATATGAAAAAAGAAAAGAAATATGAATATGGTGAAAACAAAAAATTACACCATCTTGGTATAATATTCTTGCCGATGAAATGCTTTTATAATAAACCATTCATGTTAAATGAAAAAAATGTCAGGAGGTCCATATTTTTCCCTTCCATCAATTCAAGGTCAATCTTTAAATTATACATAATTTTTTCTAATCTTTAAGTCATTTCAAGCTCTACATCTCCCTTTTATATCACCATGTTTTTCTTCCATTATACAGGTCATGGCGGAAACCATTCTAGGTTTTGGTAGCCCAAGCCCAGACCCACCCGTTGTCAGGATTACATCGGAAGGAAGTACGATATTCATTTTCTCATTTCTATGATGTCCCATGTAGATCAAAATAATTATTGTAGAAATATTATCACCCCATTCAAAAAGGGAGAAAAACAAAAAACGTTGAGTAACATGGTAACAGAGACTATATAAACATCACATGTTCATAGAACACGATCGCAGAGACTTTCAGGAAATCAACTCAAGGGTGATTTCAATACCGTTTATCGTATTGGCTATGTAAAAGACAGCGTCAGATTACGTAATAACGCCGTTGAAAACTTTGCACATTTTATTATATGAGGCACAAGGCTATTGAAACTGCCTTATGGCGATAATTTAAAGATTTTTCGATGATAATGATAATAATAACATGTCTTATTTACCCAGGGTAGCCTCATTTAAGTGTTTAAACTGTTCTCCCTGAGGGCCCTGGATTCATGTCATTACCCCCCCCCCCCCCCGCGCTGGCTTTAGCCGAGCTACCATGAAAAGGTGCGCAAGCATTGAAGGAATGTCTTCCTACTGGGCACCCATTCACCTCACCTGGGTGGAGTGTGGCAAATGAAGATTAATATCCTGCCAAAAGACATCAGTGCCGCGGCGAGACTTGTTAATAGATGGAAGTGTGCATGTACATGATGTAACTAATCATGAGTGTTTGTTTGGACATCAAGAGATCCCATAATACCCGTGTATTATCCAGTTATCAGTTAAGTGTATGCAAGGAATGACTGTATGGCTACCTACAAATAAAGGATGATGAATCCTATCACCATGTATTGCAAAAGTGATCAATACATGGAGTTTTGACCTCAAACTGAACCTCTCTTTTAAATGACACGAATCTACAGTAGATGTTCAATCACTGATATTCCCTTCATAAATACAGCGCAAAATAATGCAAAGAGAGAGAGAGAGAGAGAGAGAAAGAGAGGGAGAAAGAGAGAGAGAAAGAGAAACAAAAATGTTTTGTCAATGCTATAATTTTTGAGAAGCTTCTACCCTTAAACAAGAAAATCGTATACAAATATTGACTTGTATTGTACTTTATAAATTATCTTATTTCCTGCTTTACAGTTCCTAGTGAGCCCCAGGAGGTGGCTGTTTCCAGCAGATCAAAATCTTTGCTGATTACCTGGAAGGAGCCGAGGTACCCCCGTGGAAAAATATCCTATACGGTAACCTCAAAACTAAAATTCAAACGAAGATTTAATGATGGTTTCTGTGTATCCGAACTGTAATTATTGTTCTAACATTCTCTCTGGAGTTCTCTTCTTTATCAACTATTGTTTTCTTCTAAATTAAGTTACCAGTATTTTTTGTTAGACTAAAGCAAAACGTGAACTATTATGGATCATTGAATGAAAAAGAACTTTCTAAACTCTAGTTCTGCTGCGAACATTAGGCACTTTTAGATTGAGTGGACGAGAACACGACGAACGCCGACTGATCATGCGTGTCAACGTACTTAACTGCCCATGTTGACTACAATTTTGCACTCGACGATATACACGCATGCAGGAAGTAACACTATGAACATGACAGACAAAGAAAGAGGACAAAATACACAGTTCCTCATTCTACCCTCATGCAACAATAGGCCATTTTCGTAATGTAACCAAATTTAATGCATAGGTCTTTGTGAAGTGCCTGGTAGGAATAATAGTATTTCACTAGTCAGAATGCAACTGCATATATTATTAAGTGTTGCTAGGTAGGTCAAGCCATAATGTTTGTCCAACCTGGCAACAACTAATGTATGCAGTTAGGATTCTGTCTATTGAAATACTATTATTCTTATCAGGTGAATGAAATAGTTTGTATTGAGGCACTTCACAAAGACCTATGCATTAAATTTGGTTACATTACGAAAATGGCCTATTGCTGTGGTAGATCACATCCTTCACTGCTATTATGTAAAAATGTGTAGAACAGGTGAATATGCATGTGACACCTGTTCTACACATTTTTACATAATAGCAGGGAAGGGATGTTCCTTTGTCTACCTGAGGAACTGTATATTTTATGCGCACGCGGCATATACTAGTACCGTACTATAGATTTAGGAAAATCAAGATTGACGCATTCTCGATCGCCGACTGAGACGATGTGACGCATGCGCAGTGCCTTAAAATGACGTCACACGTTGCAGTCAAAGCTGTAAACGTGCAAATCTAAAAGTCCCTAATTTCGGCAATATGTCGCCGAATGGTTTCATCCGATTGCTGAAATAGGATCGAAATCTTGATATATAATTATATATAAACAATTTCTAAAGGAAACATGTTTTTGTTTAAATATATGAACGAGAAGGAGTAAATTCATGACCAAACTGTTCATTTCTATGCTGAAGTATGGGTACAATTGTGGCTTTTGTCCAACCAATATTTTCAGATGAGCCAAATAAGCTTCTCAGTGGAGTTTACCAGTTGGCGATTCAAGTCTCAATAACAAAACTCTTTTGGACGCCCCCCCTCCCCCCCCCCCAAAATTTTCTTCATGGAGTTGGATGTTACCGATCTTTTGAAAATGAACCGACAAAGATTTTTCCAGTCGTTCCCAAAGTAATTGCAAATATCCCTACCGTGACCTCAAAACACATCAGTGGATGACAGCATTATTCACAATTGCGTTTTCGGGTCTCTCTCTCTCTCTCTCTCTCTCTCTCTAGCTGGCTTACAAAGTAAAAGGAAAGCCATACGACAGATCATTCCAGCCAGAAGAATCGTTTACAATGAAAGAGGTAGCGGGAGCCTCGTCGAGCTTTGTACTTGATGATCTGGAACCAGCTACACTCTATGAGGTCTACGTGGTAGCGTCCACTAGCAAAGGGGAGGGACAGTCTAGTCAGCATGTTGAAGAATTTACGGAACCTCCTGCAGGTATTGGAAAAAAAATGTTGGAAGGTGGAAGTTATGAGACATGAACATATTTTAAAAGGGATTATAATTTTGTGAAAGGGCAGTGTCGAAATTGTCGTAAAGGTTAAATACGATTGCAAATTTACATGATAAATCTATCTTGATAATGAAGTTGACGACAATTGGCCAATCCCGTTACCACTAAACTTGTCTGGGTGTTTTTTATCTCTGACCACAGACCCCAATGTTTAACCATTTCAAATCTCTATGGCAACTCCCATCAAATTATTAAAAAATACTGCTTACACGATTCTTTATAAATCTAGATGATGAGGTTCGATTTACAGCAGGGACAACAAGTCCAGGTGCCACGTGGTAGATAGAAGGACTTTACTTCAACCGTCTACTTCTACTTTAAAAACAAAATTAAAAACAAAAAAGTACCATTAATATCGAACTTTTATTGCTAACATATGCCGGATACAAGTTCTAAGAGAGATACTTAGTATTTTTGTACTAGTCTTGCAGGTTTACTTAACGTGTGCAACTCTAAACAGAGAATAATATTGATTTTAATATTGGATAAAAGTCGTCGTTCAATGATGTTTAAGTTTGATGTTAACATCTCTTTTTTGTAATGTGCCATAGCTGACGAGCTTCCAAAGCCCAACCCACCAGTGATAGTGTCTTCACCTGACGGTTCGCCTACCATTCAGTTTAGCGATGTGCTTGAATCTCCATATATAACGTAAGTATTTTTGCAAGCCGTGTCTCGCGTTCGCCATCAGCTACATATTCCAAGCGATGATTTTCGACCTTTAATTATATAAATCTGTGAATCATGTGTATGTGAATAATTAGGCCAGCGCCTTGAAACAGTAGTAATAATCGCTATATAGATGCTATTACGTTATTTTCATTGTTATTATTATTATCATAATTGAATTTACTATTAATACCAATGATACTATCGTCGTCATTTTTTTGTTATCATTATACCAATGTCTGTCTTTTTAACGCACTGCTCTTGATCTGCGCAATGCTCTTTTTAAAGGGAGAAGCCGGGAATACATTTAGTGGGCCAACGGGTTTCGGTACTGTCTTTGAGACAAGACAGATGGCCATTTTGAACGTCAGTGTAAATTCATGCTACGTTTACACTATGTTCCCGGCGGCCACGGCAGCCCCGTTTGCCCAAAACGTAGTGCGCCGTGGGATTTAGACCAATTTTATCTCTGGATTCAAGTTTTGTTAAGTCTTGCCGAGTTTTCTCACGGTCTACCACGGTATCCGTGACGGGCCGTGGGGGAAGGGGATGCTGAGTCCCGGAGGTTCCAAGGCGCACTACGGTTCGGCACGCATTCTACCACGGATGTCAGAACGTTCCCTCCCGGCCCATCACGTTCTGATGGGGTCCCTCACGTTCTGTTGGGGTCCCTCATGTTTCTCACGTTCTGATCAAGTTCTGACACGTTTTTCACGTGCTGTCAAGGCTTTCTACGGATGAAACGTGGACGCCGGGCAGCTTTGGAGCACGACTGTGCCCACTGTATAAAAAGTAGGCCTCCCAAGCACTACTGGTGGTGGTGGTGGTGCAGGACGGAGGGCCTTCGAACGTCTTGGCTTCTTCGGTGGCATAGCTTGACCTTCTTTCTTCATATTGTAGATGCAGTAATGTGTCGTCGATTGCTCAGACTCGAATGAAGCTCCTGCCGCGCCCGTCTTTTATATACTACCTCCCGACCGCGTGCGCCGTGTCAGAACGCAACGCGCCCGTAAACCGTCAGTCGCCGGGATGCGCCGTGATTAACCCGACAAAACGGCTACTATACACCCTGGCCTGCCGTGAGAACCGTGGCAAACCGTGGCAAAACGTGGCAAAACGGGAGAAAATGCGCAGCAACCGTGAAGCAACCGTGACAAAACGTGCACTAAACGTGGCAGACCGTGACAAAACTTGAACAGACCGTAAGATGCCGGGTAATGTGCGGGCCTCCCGTCCCACTACGGACCACCTCCAAGTTTTGTTACGGCCTATTACGGACTGTCACGTTTTGTTACGTTCACCCCGTTTTACGACGGCCTACTAGGTTTCTCATCCGCACTGCCCGACTGCCGTGGCACATTTTTTGACAGTTTAAAAATCTGACACGGTATCCACGGCAATCACGGCCTGTCACGTTTGCCCATACGGTCCCCCGCGTTGTGTCAAGTCAATCCCGTTACGTCCACGGTGGCCTGAAACGTGGTTGCCGTGGCCGCCGGGAACATAGTGTAAACGTAGCATTACATTCCTCCTACATTTTCATCATACCTCTCACAACTTTTTTAATGTACAAGCTCTTGGTGTATTAATTGGTATATGGGTAAATTCATTCATTCATAAATTGTGAAGGCTACTTTACATCAAAAAGTAATGTTACATTCGGTCTGCCACTCAGTCTCATGTCATGTAAAGATGTATAAAAGCTGGAGCATCAACATTATTTGCACAATGGCCTAAATTGATATTAATTTTCCTCATCCTTGCTTAAGAATAAAATAATAGTTATTGAAATAAAGGAAAAAGTGACAAGAGGATATATAATTATGACAAATATCCCTTTGAACTCTCAGGCACATACTTGTTGCTGTTGAAGAGAGAATTCCGGTAACAAGGCGCCGACGTCAACAGGCAGCGTATGGATCCTATGCCGAGAATCCTTCCTCATACATAGCAGCTAACATCAGCAAAGATGATCTTCCGATAGAGCTAACTATAGGGGATAACGAGACTTATGGACATTACCACAATGCACCCCTCAGAGACAAGGCGATATATGATGTACGAACAGGTGTTGAGAGCAACGTTGGAGGACAGGTACGATTTTTCGTTGGACGTAAATGTCCCAAGTGACTGTCGGCCTACACGATGTAGTGGCTTACGGTTTCGTAGCATAGTTATATTGTGGAAATAATGTTTAGGTGCAAATATCGGCGAAAATGCCTAGGTCACATTTGACGCGGCGGCCGTGCAGTCTAAATATCTACGGCCAATAGCAATTATAGGACCGCCGCAGCATTCCCACGGTCACATACGGTAGCGGTCAAATAATTATGTTAGGGAGCCGCACGGCGTATTTTGAATTTGTGGAGATAGAAAATCTGCGACTGCCGTACGGCCTTTGAAGTGATGACGCAAGGTCGCCTTTGGGCGTCCCTGCGGCGGCCGTAGCTTTTTGACAAATACTAAGGCAGACGCAATGTAGCCGCAAGGTGCCCGCAAGGCGGCCGGAGGGGGACCATACGGCGACTGTGCGTCATTACTTCAAAGGCTGTACGGCAGCCTCAGATTTTCGTTCTCCACAAATTCAAAATACGACGTGCGGCTACAGAATGTGACCGTGGGAAAGCTGCGGCAGTCCTATAATTGTTATTGGCCGTAGATATTCTAGACCGCAGGTATTAGGAACAATAATGAGAAGGTAATAATTTGTGGTTGCGTCGTGTGTAACTGAAATTGTGATCATTGTCTTATTAAATATTGCTTGTACACTAATTCTACATATCAGAAATATGCAACGTGCGGTTTTTATTAGAAGACAGTTTTTGTGGGAAAAAAACACAACAACACATTATGGATCAAAGAATTCAAGTGTTATAGGTTAGCCTTTTAGAGAATAACAGTATTCTGTAAAGATTCGTGCTACACAATTTGATGGACCATTAAATATAAGCCAGGTTTTTAAACTAAAAGGGGAATTAACCTCGCGACTATGATTCATTATCATGACATAGAGAGTAAAACAATGTTTCATTTGATATAAAAAGCATTGCTGTAGGCCAAATAATTGCGTCTTACAAATCCAATAAAGGGACCCTAATTCGCCATATTTCAGACGTCGTCTGCTGCCCAAGGCAGCTGCCATCGTGTCGGAATTTCCCTTCCACAACTTCTGGGTTGTGACGTATCGCACGGAGAACTGATGTAGCGCGGCGCGCGTGTTAAATGCAATACACGTGAAACATAGTGTACTGCCAAGAGTTTGGGTGTAATAATTGTTCCAGTGTCATTGTTCCTGGAAACCAGGGGGAAATCGTTTCATCGATTTCCAGACCCACACAATCGCAATGAAATCTTCAAGCTATAGCAGCTCTGAAGGTGGAACAATTTTTGTACAAAAAGTACAAGTACGACAGGAAAGACGATGTGATCTGCAGTGATCATTTTACAGTGTACAGCAGGGAAACCTACGTACTCAATATCGGTCGACTCCATGCGAAACGTCACAGAACGGGCCGTGCGCAAGCACAATGGCGACGTACTTAAAGTTTCAAGAGCCGCGAAAGACAAAGGATTCTGAAGAAGAGTTACGTCCTCCCTTTCGTCAAAATGTATGTTTTTTATTTTTCAGATAATGTTTCCAATGACCTACAAACTGAAATTTACATGTAGTTTGAGGTCAATTCCCCTTAAATCACCGTTATGAATTCAAAACAATTGAAAGTGGGCTAACTACCTGTCAAAACCTGTAAGTTCACGTGGAAGTGCAGAATATTTGGCCATTGTATGTATATCGTAGAAGCGCTAAAAAGTGCTATGCGCTTCCCTGGTATAGAAAAGGTTCTACTAAACTTCATTAAAACTGTCACTGGATGAATACACGAACATTTCATTTGTAAACATTATTAGCTAATTTCTTGTGTACCTTTTATTTAGAAATCCACCCTTTTCGGAGATCCATCTGAAGTACAGCCAGGTAGGAACGCATATTTTATTAGATTCTTGTACATTTGTAGTTTGAAAGTGCTTTAGCTTTTGAACAGAAATTGGCCTACGATTTAACAGATATGGCACATGTCCATTACTTAAACTTTTAACTTCTTTTTCCGAACTTACGGATCTCTTCACTATGTTCAATATCACTGCTCTCAATATTACAATTAACTACGAATAAGTAAGCATACATTGTTAATTAGTTCCTAAACAAAAAATGTTCTCTACGATCCGGAAATGAAAGTGGTAAATGCAGTCAAAATTCATTGAGCAGATTTCTCGAAGTTAATGACTTTTGCCCAAGATTACTGATTTGCATCCGTTTTGGATACAAGGTCTGGCTAATGAATATGTATAAGACTAAAGCTATGTTTCTAAACCTTGGTCTCCTTTCTCATCGCGTATGTTCCTTCAAACCCCGGAATTTCGTGCCCCAATATAAGATATAGGTTTTTATACAGTACTCTCTCAAGAGTTCTAGATATTTTCAATGCAAATGCATTTGCGTGCTCCCTATTTTATGATTTGTGTTAAACATAATATTAGGCAAAGGGTAAATGCAAAACCGTATAAAGTGATATGTGATGGTTCAAAATTCAAAAGAAATTGAGTTATTTTTGTTCTTATCCCTCGATACGCCACGGAATACTACATTTTTGTATAGATGATTTGACAAGTGAGTCAACTTCATAAAACACGTATCGAATCATGAGTTTGTCCTGGTGAACGTGTACTCTATGTGGTGTTGTGTAGGCCCGGGAGCGCATATTTGTTTTAACACAACTGTTTAGCCATTTTCGCGAGAAAAAAAATCCTAGGAGTGCTCTGGTGAAAGAGTCTAAGTCGTCAGCGCACAGGTACACCCAGCGCACACTCCCAGGGAAGGGCAGGTGGTAGAAAAGGGAAACAAGGAGAGTGGAGAGGATATGGAGAAGGAAAAACATAAAAATACATAACGGAAGAGCTAAGAGGATTATAGATTCGGGTATAGACTAAGGAAAAACAAAGAAATAGAAGACGAAAGAGAAAAGGATAGATTGAAGTAGAAACAAAGAATCACATAAAACAAAAGAGAAGAGGATAGAATAAAGGAGAACAAAAGAAATACATAACGATCGACTGAAGGAAAAACAAAGAAAAAACCATAACAAAGGAGAAAAGGATAGATTGAAGGATATCTTTAGCAATCCAAAGCTACTGCTAAGGGTAATGTTAGACTCTGTCTCTAGTCGTTTGCACAGTATATTTGACTGAACTGGCTAAATACATTAGTTGTGTTAAAAAATATGCGCGGCCCGGGAAGACCAATGGCCTACTACTTTTATTGTTATGGTCGTTATAACGGAGAGCCTTACGTTACCCTTACGATGAGATTATAAATTATAAGAGATTTATTTTGTTTTGCTAGTAGGCAACCTACTGGGACCGGTTTGATTGCATGCAATTACAATTAATTATGATCATGTGGTAGTATCTGATTTATTTATCATTTATCTATCAACTCTGATGCTACCTTGATATTTTTATCTCCTGTCTTTTCTTTTCACTACCATCCGTCTTCCCACAACATCCTCTTCACCTACTGTCTCTTCTCAATCAACATCAAATTCAGCTGGAGTTCCTTCAGGTTCCATAGCAACTGTCGTAGGAAGCGCTGTTGGTGCTATTCTTGTGATTGTTATCGTTATATTCCTCATCATCATCTTCTACAAGCGAAAAAGGTTAGAGAGATACCTTGTGCTTAACTTGTCCCTCTCATCAGTCCATTTTCATCGAAATCCTCCATGCAAGATGCTAAAACCGTATGGCCATGTAAATACAAATCTAAATATGATTGTATTAAAAAAATATAGGCCTATATATAAAGTTATATTGTTGCCTTTTTGTTCTTCTTTCAAATGCTATTGAATGGAAATATTCTAAAGCATAACTCTTTTAGAATGTTATGGCAATCCGCTCGAAAAGACCTATTATGTTAATGATATGCATTTTAAAATTACCATACCACTTACCACATTTAATGTTGACATGTTTCTATATGTCTATTTATTGGGAATTGATAATTTGTTTAATTATGCATTTCATCAAGGCAATTTATCTATGCTTTCATAATATTAACTTTCAGCGATGAATCAGCCCCTACTAGGTCTCAAGGGAAGGAGTCCGATTCGTCTCCGCAGTATGAGAACCCTGTATTTGATCCGTCAAATATAGACGTCAATACCTATCAAGACTTGAACACTGACATTCATAACTACCAAGATGTTAATACCGATGCTAAGAGCTACGGTAATCTTGCTGACCCTCAGACCGACCAAAACCTAAAGGAACCTGATCAAGAAGCTATATACGAAGACATAAATACAGAATATGTCAACGTGCTCAAGAAGAATTGAATACATTAGAAGAAGGAAGATCCAAGTCAATCGCAATGATTTTGAGTTCTCAAGAATTTAAAAAAATTAAGGGGGATAACATATTTTCAGTCTTAATTTATTACAAATATATTTTCATTTTTCAATCATTTCATCAAGAAGCAACCATACTTTAAATCTGATCGAAAAATATTAAAGTTCATCTTAATAGCTGAAAAAATAATTCTGATGGACAGGGGCGTTTTTTCTCATGTATCCAATTAGAATACCATGACGAAAAGTTGTCAAAACTATCATGGCTTCCTTTCCTTCGTCATGTGCTTCTCTTTCTCTATTTACTTACACCTGGTTTACTCGCGTTATTCCCAAATCTTTTGATATCGGGGATCACTTGAAATGTTCCTTTTTGAATAACATGATTCGCACAAGTCTGAAAAATTTGGGTAAAAACAGTTGTAGATCTTAGGTCACACTCTACATGAAAGTCAAGGTATGGGATGAGTTTATTTAGATGTACACACATATATATATATATATATGTACTTATCCTCGTTCATTGACATTTGTTTTCTACTTTCATTTCCTGAATAATGTGAATGTATAGGAACGCATGAATCTTACATCATGGAGCAAGAAAGATATTTCTATTTCTGATTTGTTTTCCCCCTTCTCTATCATGTGCTGAGGTTTCTGATGAAAACGATTTCAGGAAATAGCAGATATGTTTTTTAATTATTCAATGCAGGTACAAGTATAAAGGAAAACGTATTGAATCATGTATATACACGTAAAATACGAAGGCATGTTCCATCATGTAAGCTGTACTTGTCTGTATGGGAGTACTAGTGTTGATGCCTGCTATTTCTAGTGTAAAGCATTATTACCCCACTGTTTGACAATAATGAATAAATTGTCAATCATTATTATTGTAATTATTTTTATCATTATTATCATTAGGCCTATTATTATCATTATCATTATTGCTATTATTTCTACTTCTACTAAACAGTGGAATTCAATTTGATAAATAGGTCAACGATAATGTGATAGAATGTAAACGATGAAAAACGAAAATATAAGTTGTAAATATAAACATAAACTACGCATCATAACATGTTATGTGAAAGCTTTGTGTCATGTAATGGTGGGTGTTTAGGAAAAAAATTGTAGATGTAGAATTAGAAGTTAAATAGAAGTTAATTAGTAGAGTTAGATAATGCAATCCAAATCAAAATGTTTATATTTCCATATGAGCAGGAAATGTGTAGGCACATATTAAATGTGAATACTGATAACTAAACGTATAGAACACACAATATGTATACCTTAAAGAAGTTTTAATAATAAAGAATACAACAAAAGATAGAGTTATTTTGTTTGGTGTAAGCTCGTCAATTAGTACTTTGAATGTTCCTCACCTAAAATTAATCCGTCTGATTATTAAGGCAGTGTGGAATTTGGCAGACTGTGCTAACAGTCCGCCGAATACCAGCCAGATTACTTTGCGGTAACAATTAATACAACAAAAGAATGCATTAAAGATAAAGTTAAGTTCTGGTCATGCGATTGCATTGTGAAAGAAAAGGTGTGGAAAGGAAATCATGTAGCCTGTGAATATTGGTGTGAACTGCAAGGTTCTGGAATCATCAAAATCATAATAAATTTAATGGTGGATGATAGTGTTGTTGAAAAGTAAATGTCAGGTTGTACTGCAAATTGTAAACACCGCGCCATCACACGTCATTTGTAGATCTCCATTCAGTCATACCATTTAATCTACCATGGCTTAGCAAAGTTTGTCCAAAAAACCCAACAGAGAGGGCCTTTTTAATACTCATCTTTCTGGGGCCCGTTCTTTGATACCAACGACATGACAGTCACAACTTGATATGCTACGGAAATGTCTTTGATCTTCCTAAACCGTTTCACAAAAAGCTGACTAGCTAGACATCTCATGATAACGATACTATTGGCGGGAAGAGGAGCCTAGGCTTTGTTTTGAGATGGGTACCCTCAAATATTTTCATTTGATAGTTTAAGAAAAATACAACTTTATAATTTTCGTAGTAAAAATACGATGCTATGAAAGTTGCGGCCGATATTTTAGGCTTCAACAAAACAGTAAAATGACACAATTTAGTTTTAGTTCAGGTTTCAGTTTTAGTTTTATTTCATATATATTTCACATTCAGGGTTGATCACGTTTTATGAGTTGAAACATAAACTTAATACTTTTTTTTATATGTTTTAAACTATTCAGTTTATACATTTGGAGATCTTGACATTAATGGGTCTGAAAACTAGAAAATATACTTCTGAATATGGCTTGCCCCTCCCTTCGAGGATTTAACTGTTCCCCCCAAAACAGTTGTAGAAACCTTTAACATGTAAACGTTAGGTTAACCGTAGGTTGTCAGAGACTTTAAGAAGTTCTCAAACCTACACCTACCATTAACAGCTATAAATCAATTATGTTTAAATTGATAATTCTTGCCATGAATAAATGATCTTCTACATACTCGCTTTGATCCATGTGTTCTCTTGTTTACTGTACATAAGGGAGATTTATGGGATATTAATATAAAATGTTGAACCTCTTTATTCCATCACATTTTATAATGCTTTATGTATCATTAGTATCTTCCATATACCTTTATTTGTTTTGCAGGCCTATCTAACAATTTTCTTCTTTGTTTCTCCTTTTTTCCTTTTTTTTTGTTGTCTTAATATTTGTTAGTTTTGTTTATTATCATGTATTTTATGTTTCATTTCCCTTTATATTTTACGCAATAACCTAAGTTCAAAATATAAATGGTTCATAACAATGTGGAAACAGATGCGTAAAATAAGTTTAATTTAGTTACAACCTTAAATATGAGCATGACATTTTCACAAATTAGTCATAAATGTACAAAGAAAAATGTATCAAGAGTGTGCAGAAAGATCATAGCTGGAATATTCCGTGTCCCTTTTGCCTGTCATAGTCTAGACTACCCGATAAATGACATGTGATAGCGCCACATATCGACTGAAAAGTTATAGAGATGTAACAGGTTTAGAGGCGTCATAACTGGATATAGTAGTATGTTGTCCTCGATCTCGGCAAAGACGGCTTCGTGAAAAGAGTAATAGACAAGACAGTAGCTGGGAAATTGCACATATAAACATATAGTTAGCAGCTGATAAGGGGAAATGAATTTGAGACCTTGCATGTTAAAACGCTTATACACCTCATTCAAGATCGCGGTCGTTCATGCTATACATGCACAATTGACAAGGGCATAACAAGGCAGTGAGCCACGAGGCGAATTTCATGAAACTACACTTAGCTCCACAGTTACTAGTTCAACGTTAAAGATAAACTTGAGTTATGGCAAAAAGAGAAAATGAATTCTCACAGAATCAAACGAAACTTACACTGAATGTTCAAGATTACAACAAAATGTCATTTGCCAAACAATTTTGGTAGAAAATGTATACTGGCTGAGTAATGAGCATAGAAAGATAAGGAAATCAAGATAAGTAGGCCCGACACCATTTGTGTAGTCCCATATACATCTTTCTGTGTAAAGTTCTTGTTACTTTACCAAGACTGGGCTAAATTTATTATGATTTTGATGACCCTAGAACCTTGCAGTACACACCAATACTATTTGTATGTTTATTTGCATTTTTAGTTTTGTATAAGATGTAATTGTATATCAGTCTATTTTGTGTGTATAGCGCTTAGAGACTTCGGTGGTATATAAGCGCTTTATAAGTAACGTTTTTATTATTATTATTATTACATGCTACATGATCAACTTTTTCTGATCCATTCCACACCTTTTTTTCACAATGCAATCGCATGACCAGAACTCGACTTTAACTTTAATCACATCGGTGGTGAACGACTATGAGGAAGCGTAGTGCATTTAAATATGGTTTTGTATAAAATAGTCTCATTCGATCATTTTACGTTATTATTGGAATGTGAAGTTGTTTTGTCGACGTCATTAATAATCGATTTTTTTTTTTATACTCACTCTCTGAGCAGGAAATATTGAAAAAAAGAATTCCTTGTTTTGTTAACTTAACGCAACAAATGATTGGCTTTAATAACCTGTGATATGTAGTGAATATATGTACATCAATACGTTTTGTAATGTTTATCTTTTATACTTAAATCGTTATCCAATGTTGTTTACATCTTCAATAGGTTTGTATATATGTCTCTGTATATCAGTATTTCAATGCAAATGTTCACATAAGTTGATCTATTTTCTTTAAAAATCTACATTGTATTGTAGCCTTTTAACACATCACAGGTTATCGAATTTAAGCTACATGCAAAAGGGTTGACAGCACAATGGCTGTGTGATAGAGTTGGTCTTGTAACTGAGATTCCATAGTTAAAACCGAGTCGATGAGCAGGCCGTGTCCTGTAGTAAGGCATTCAATCCCATCACCTAAGAGAGCACTTGGATATGTTGATAACGTGGAAGCTTAATTACAAGCATGCACAGGGCTTCTTAGCTATCAGGTAAAATAAACCATCAGTCAAACCAATCAAAACCAATACTCACTTCTATGAAGTACTCTATGTGCATCACTGTGACAACCTCAATTCAATTAGTTATCTAGTAGTATTTATCTTAACCTTCTCATTCTCTGTACATAAACAGATGCTGTGTATAGTTTATAACGTATTTTAGTGTGGTTCACGTTTTTTAAAGAATACAATTTAACCTTTTTATAATGAGAATAAAAAAAAAACCTTTATGATAATAGTAAAATCGTGCCTTGCCAGTCCCTATACTGTGATGGTATTGTTTTGTAATTTTTTTAAAACTTTAATGGCCTGAGTCTATGTACTGACAGTATTACATTTCGAGTTGTTTGGATCCAGAAGGGCATTGATTCTGTATAACAATGATAGGAGTCAATGCCCTTCTGGATCCAAACAGACAGAAATGTGATTATGTATTAGATTTCTCATTTTGTATTTACCGTAAGAGTTTCTCATTCTGAATGGAAATAATCTCCACCTTCAATATGATATCATGGAATCAACAGAGATACAAAATGAAGTATTTATAAACATGCCAGGAACTGAGTACTGAAAAGGACGTCGTAAAGCTTACAGATTTGAAGTGTATGTCGCCCTCAATTTACATGTTTAAAAACAGAATGGAGTGACTGAAACTGAGAGAGGGAATTACCATGCCTATTACATGCAGTGTTGCGGACAATGCCTCCTCGGCACTTTTACACCTGCAGTGATACTATTATAAGGAAAAAATGAATGTTTTGAGGGGCACAATTAAAATGAAAGAAAGAGAGAACTGTGGAACAGACTACTACAGAGAAAGAGTGAGAGAGAGAGAGAGTGGGAGAGAGAGAGAGAGGGGGAAAGAGAGAGAGAAAGAGAGGGGGAGAATGAGAGAGAATTGTGGTACTGAGGGGGGAGAGAGTGAGAGGAAGAGAAATATACAGAGACGAAGAAAGTATAGCACATTTTTTAAGAGGGAGAACGGTGGTATAGAGCGGGAGAGAGAGAGAGAGAGAAAGAGAGAGAAGGGAGGGGTTAACGGAAAAGAAAGAGAGATAGAGAAAAAAGAGGAAGAGAGTATGGAATAGAGAACTGCGGTGCAGAGAGAGAGAGAGAGAGGGGGGGAGGGGGTATCGCGACGACAATCAAACATAAAGATAAAGAGTGTGCATCCATGGACCCACTACGAAGTAACAATGAAAGCGCTAAAACATTTTTGTTCACCTCTCCCCAGAACTCAACCTCCACATTAAATAATACAAAATATTTATACCAGACTTGCGTGTCCAAGAGCTGGTGCCTAGAACCCGACTTTTTGCAACAACAGAAACGTCAACTCGTATATATAATCGTTCAGGCGCGTACACGGGGGGGGGGTTAAACCCCCCCCCCCCCCTTTGGTAATTTTTTGTGTGTAAACCCCCCTAAATTTCTCTAACCCCCCCCCCCCCCCTTTTGGATTTTTTTTTTTTTTTAGGAAAAAAAAAAAAAAAAAAAAAGTGACCCTCTTACCCCCCCCCCCCCCCCCGCTTATTCAGCGGCTGGCTGAGTCGTTGCGAAATTTTCGGCCCGATTTATAAATGTTAACCCCCCCCCCCCCCTTGAAAAAATCCTGCGTACGCGCCTGTAATCGTTTAAACAAACAATAATTTTTGGATAGCTGGACTGCAGTGGGTCCCAGTATTATTGTATGAAAACCAATATCCATGGCCACAAAATCTGAAACAGAGAGTGAGGAATTTATTACATTTCTTGATAGTCTGATATCAGTAATTTCAGGCACCTCAAAAATAAATGCAACAACAGAAACGTGCCTATATACATATAATAATATCAAGTAAAGACATTACGTGATTCAATGAAAAAAGCATCATAGATCTCATTTTATAGTACAGCACAAATTATAAGAAATACAACAAAAGTAATGATAACAAAGAAAGTCTGAAATGAGTCTGGGGAATGACGCTTTAACTAATCCAGCTAATAATGGAAGTTACAAACTGATTCAGCCGAGGACGCAGGTTCGAAACTGAGTGACGTCTTTCGGATGGTGATGTTCAAAGTCGGTCCCCAGACGTAAATCATATCTGATCGATACACGTCTGTAAAAACCCGATTACACACAGAGACACCATCTAAATATGCACAATTCTATGCTCAGCCGGATATCTGACGCACCCGGAGATCCTCGCCTGTGACACAGTTTGACCCTATTAGCGAATATACTGGAGCACCACCATCACTCTTCAAATTTTACCTGTTCTAGTTAAGATGTTTACCCTCTCATAGTAAAAAAGTAAAAAATAAAGCCATGTCATAAAAATAAAGCCATTTCATAAACACATTAAAAATACAAGATATTCACGTGTTTCAGACAAGCATTTCTATGTATAAATATTCTCATAATCAACTACCATCCCTATTTCACAATATTTACAGTTTACACTCAAACACTACATATCCCACCCGTTGTTCAATAAATTATCACTTAGAAAATCCTAAAATATTTTTAGCCCAAATGTCAGTAAGACATCATGGACCTGATGTTTGGAATTCCTTACCAAATTCATGGGGCATTGTTCATCTCTCTATTCTTTTAAAGCACCTCTTAAAAACTCATGTATCGAAGTATCTAACCTAACTTATTTCAACATGCAGTAGGCAAATGTCATTGATAATTTTAGTCTCATTGCAACTCAGTTTTGCGATTTTTGTATTTGGGTATTTCGTATTCTTGGTTTCCTTTTTTGAAAAGGCTACATTACATTCGTTTCCACTCAACTATACAACACAGAGCTACGTGCACTTCCACTATTAGTTACACACACATACAAACACGCACGCTTGCGCGCGAACGCGCGCACACACACACACACACACACACACGCACGTGCACACAAACACACTCGCACACAGAACCCACACATTTGTAGGCTTATTACAGCAGATCTAAGTATACCACCGCTAGAACAAAAGTTTTAAAACGTTTTAAAAAGGAGTCGACGGCATGTAACCAATCGAATTATTACATGCCTTTCGTTACAAGCTTAGCTTAAATATTAACAACATATATTTTCGATCTAAACTTGTACACCAGTTCCAGTAAGCTTCCGCCTTGATATCCGGTATCGTTGTGGTATTTTCATCTTTGAATGAGGCAAAGATCAGACACAATCTATCGGAGCACGCTTCCGGTTGTTTCATACTGGCTGTTTGGATATATGAGGTTGTTTGAATCGCACGTGTGTGATTAGGACGTCGTTATATGCTTTAAAAGATTTCCGTGACCCCAATAGACGGATTTCCAACACAAGGAAATAAGA
This sequence comes from Strongylocentrotus droebachiensis, assembly GCA_035222895.1. NCBI lineage: Eukaryota > Metazoa > Echinodermata > Echinoidea > Camarodonta > Strongylocentrotidae > Strongylocentrotus > Strongylocentrotus droebachiensis. Next base: position 219,315 of record JAVYIG010001711.1, on the reverse strand, counting down.
ACACTCATGAATTTAAATTGTGAAACAAGGAGGAAACTTTGTGCTCTCGAGTCTTGGCAAGGCTATTGTCGCTGATTGAAGTAGTTTGCAGATACTTTTCCCAATGTCTAGGACCACTTGCTAAGGTTCAAACCTGACTTTTGTTGTCTGAACTTGGAGAGAGATACGACAAAATCACAAATGGTGCAAAATTAAGCTCGGCCGAAACGTTCTTCTTCTTCGATGATTTCATTTATTGGGGTGGCTTATCTTTGATTGATATATAAATACAAGACTAAATTTTGTGTACAAGGGAAGACTACTCCTGAATATGACCTGGACAATTTCTTGTTGCCTCGTTGATGTTTCCTAGATTGATAATTTCAACCAGTCCAGACTGTAAATATGTGGATGAGGTTCGCTCAACTGTTCGTCTTAAAGGTTTACAAGATCCTGATCTTCATCAGACCAGCTGGATTAATGGAAGCATGATGCTGACCTAATATTGGTACATCTGTGAATAATGATCTGAGTTTTTGTACATAAAAAGGGATAGGCCTTTATCATAGTCTTTATGTGGGATTCCCCAATTAGCTTAACGTGGAACCGTAAGCTTCACCTGAAACACTGTCAAGTGCCAATCAAAATTAATAACGACAGCAGTTGTAACTTACCCTAGCGGACCAAACAGTTGTAAAGAGACTGGTTTTGAAGAGCTACATGTACAACGTTGCGCTTGGATTTTTCAAGAGATTCATTGTGGAGCCTGCAACTTAATTCAGAGGCCATTATGGCCTGGTTGAAGTATTGAACACACTCAATTACAGAGAATTCATTTATGATTTGAAATGGTGTATAGAGCATAGGACTTCTATAATCACTGATAAACCTGTTTACTAGTGTGTTCACCTACGTATTATGGCGTCTATACTAAGTTGGAGCCAGTCCTCCTCTGGACTCATGCTTGTATTGTTCTACATAGCTGCTACAAGTAATGGTAAGGAAATAATACACATTATCATCTTTACGAAACAATGTACCTTGTAAATAACCTCATCTTATTAACGAAAGTATTCTTGAATAAGAACTTATTGTTTGGCCTGCAAGATTCACAAATAATCAAGTTGCAGCGCTTTCAGAATGCATGTGCAAGACTTGTGTCCTATTCCTCAAAGTTTAACATATTACACCTGTTATTAGTTAAAGCCCCTCTAAAGTGTTGAAGCCCCAGATTCGCCAACAATTTCATGGCAAAATTTAACTTAAATTTTATCATAATGTGCAAGAGGATGTCATTTAAGACACACTTCTGCAAAGATCTCCCCCAATAAATATGTTTGTAGACAAATATTGATAAAAGAATACATAATTTAGCATCAATAATCGACTTCAAACACATTTGTTTTGTATAGTAGTCTTACAGAAATGTGTCTTAAAGGTCGGTTGAAATCTAAATATAACTTTAATTCCTGTGGTGTAGTGATGTAGTTTCACCAGAGCTGTCCATCTGTTTATAAATGACCATACAATACTAACATAGGAGTTTCTATGTCAGACATGCTGTAGCATCACCAGGAAAAGAAAAGTAGTGTAGAGGTATTGTATGAAAACATGCAATTCTTTTATGGGCATGTGCTGAGCTGGGGGGGGGGGGGGGGGTTACACACCACTGTCTCTTGTTAGCTCACCAATGATTGACAGATAATGTCATCAGGGGGAATAAATTATGGAGCATTTATTTAGGGTTGAGCTTAATTAGCAGGTCTCAGAATTATTATTTTTTGAAATATTTAAAAATCTATAAAATATATTTAGATGTTTAAATAACAATATATGAGTACGCAGCACTGTGCATCAACAGGAATCAATAAATATTTGGATGTCACCTGACCTTCATTAAGATAAAGATAACATTTCGGGAAATGTTGCCTACACATTTTTTGGGCTCCCAACACTTTAGAGGGGCCTTAAGTTTTATTGGTTAAGGTAAAGAATTGCATTTATGATACTTTTTCTTGTTTACAAAGAATTGAGTAGTCAAGTCCAAATTATTTTTCTAAATTATTCTCTTTTAAATCAGACTCATATGAACATTAGAATACGAAGTATGCGGCACGGGCTCCTTTTAAAGCTACTTCACAAAAAAAAAAAATTAATTCTATGAGATTGTGTTTTCAGTTGCGCCGCTCTGAAGCTTTGAAATAACATCATACGACTAGACATATTAAGAAAAGCCTCATCTGTTGGTATTTTTAAAGTTTTGTTAACGACGCGCTTGTTTTCAGGAGCTTTTGATTTTTTAAAATAATGTTGCCTGTAAAGAAGCACTGTTTAAGAGCTTTGTTTTCATCACAGCGCAGGAGAGTATATTTATGTATTAGCTGCACTATATTAATTGATCTAATTATTGTTATTATTACTATTGTTAGTACAAGCCATAGTATCTGTCAGACCAATAGCAACAGCTATGTACGCAGTTCGTATTATATTGAAATACAATGATATATACAAATTGAATTAAATAGCTCGTTTCTAGGAAAACGTGTACAATCCTATTATATATTCGAAATACATATCGAAAATGGTTTAATGACGATGCTGACAAAAATGAAAACAGCCATCTGAGAGTTTTTAAAAAAAAACTCTGGGAAAAACGTCTCAATGCAGAGAAATTATTGGTTATTTGAGTTTATATTGGTAAGAGGCATACCAAACATCGATGAAATATAACTACGCCTCGTCTGAGGCATTGTACGTTACATAATCATTCAGTATTGATCGACAACGAACACTCATTAATCTATCTTTTTAAATAATACGTCATCTCAAGTACAGTCAATGTTGTCCTTGTGGCAACCTCTATAGGACTCCTGAATATAGTGGCCATGTATTTAGTTTCACTCAAGAACGAAATGGGTGTTGTATGACCTGTCTAGAAAAGGCCGGCGTCTACAGTGGCAACTCTTTCTATTTACCCTGGGTGACCTCAATAGACAGTTTTGAATGTATTAATATGTAGATAGAATACCGAGTGATTACGAGTTCGACAAGCACACACGAGCAGCAACATTGGGCTCGTGCATGTGCATAAATAATGTCTGAAGATTTGAGAGACCAACGAACACTCAGAAAGGTCAACAAATCTAAGAATCTGAATTGTCGGGCCGCTTGTCTCGTGGGCCGTTGGTCTCGTTTGCCCTAGGTAATCTGCGATATCCTTCTTCGAGATTGACCCGGTAGCTGTAGAACATACAGGATGGGGGGGGGGGGGGGGGGGGCTACCCGAGCTTGATCTACACCCGAATTCATGGAGATGTACCGTATCCGGACACCTACCCCCTGGACATCTACCGCCGGATAACCACCCACCAGTCAACTGCCTCCTAGGACAAATACCCCCTGGGACAACTACCCCCTAGGGCAACCACCCTCTAGGACGACTACGCCCCGGGTCTACTACCCCTGGACAACTAACCCTCAGACAACTACCCCCTAGGACAACTACCCCCCGGACAACTACTCCCGGACAACTACCTCCTAGGATAGTTGTGCGGGGGTAGTTGTCCTAGAGGATGGTTGTCGTAGGGGGAAGTTGTCTGGGGGTAGTTGTCCGGGTATAGTTGCCCTAGGAGGTAGTTGTCTGGGGGTAGTTGTCCCGGGGTAGATATATTGGATAATTATGAAGAAGGACATGAGAAGACACATTTCTTCGCTCGTTTGATTGGATTTCTTTGCATTTTGTAAACCAAGTTAGCCCCCCCCCCCCCCACAAAAAAAACCCCGCAAACATACCAAATAATTGGACTCACCCTTTGCCGCAAATTTGCATATAATGGATTTGAATAAACTTTGACATTAAAGTGGAAACAGCTGTAGGCAATTATGAGCAGGAAATAAGACATGGTGAAATAAAGGGATTTTCCAATTGTGTCCCCTTTCTAGGCATACATTGAGTTGAAGGTTACTGAAGGAAGTGAACAAGAGTAAAAATGAAAAATTTACGGTTTTACCTGAAAAATTAAAAAGGGATAATTTTTAAAGATGTGGTCATCTTTTTGAAAGAGGCTTTTATGAGTTATCAGGTGTTAGAAACGAAACCAAGCCCCATCTTTGAAAGAGTCGAGATTTGAATTAGACGTATATTCACTTGCGTTAATACCAATCTAGACTCTATTCAGGTCAGATTTTATCATAATGGTCCCACAAACCACTGTTTTTATGTTCAATTGTCCTAAGACTGAACAATTTCCGAACATGTCGAATGTAGGACCAGTTACAAGTGCTCATTAATTTTCTTGAACAGTAGCGTTTAATAGAGGCCTATTTTAATTGCATTAGTCATTAAATAAAGGTTAGTGAGTGCTGAAAGGAATATTTCTATCAATCTATTATCCAGATAGATATAGGCCTATGTAGATGATATGTCATGCATGCCGTGGTTTAAAGTGCAGATGTAGTTCCATACTGCTGTTCACGTTCATCCGCAAGAAGCCTCCACGCAGTTGTAATGACTAACTTTTATTAGGCTTTTGATAAATGGCTGATATCTTTACTTATGCTGTTCCTTCATCACCACCATGTTTTTCAGAAATAGAAACATAGAGTATGTACATTGCTTGTACACTCCAAACTTTCTCTTTCCATTAGCTACACAAATTATGTTACTAGCAATGAGAACCTGGTATGAACAGGCACAACATGCAAGGTACTTCCCATTACATAATAATCTACTTATTATGTTCTGTTGGTGCATTTTAGGAGGGATCTGCACATTAAAATCAAATTTCATTTGTTCTATATGATTAAGATCGATGGTTATATCATCATTTATTCTACCCCATATATTTAGCAAATATAATTCACTCGTCATATTTAATAAAGAAATATTTTAAAGTTAGTTTAATTCTGTGAATTGTATGCCGCTGTCAGAATTTTCTTCCCCTATCATACCAGAATGGCACATAAGAGGCTTTAATAATAATGATTAGAATAATTATGATTTAATCATCATAATATTGAAGATAAAAATAATCATAATAATAACAATAATAATAATACATGTAATAATAACGATTGGATTTATATAGCGCCTCTTCCAAATGACATAACGCGCTGTCTATCAACAAAATATAAAGAAGTATTGTAGAGGTATCCTTTTCTACGTTTCTGAAGAACTCAAGTGAAGTACTATTTCTTAGAAAAAAGGGAGTTTATTTTGCAGGTGTGGGACAATGGATTGAATTGATTGAGGCCAGCCTGAAAACATTATGACATGTTTCTCGATCCAAGTAGCCTCTGACACAAATAATATTATAAATTTTCCTGTAGGGTATGGCATAAGGAAGTAACATGGTCAGACATTCTAATTTTCCTTTAAAATACTACACCCACTCACATTGACTCAATCCGTATATTAAATAAACTATGCAGGAAAACAGAAAGACACTGGTTAAACACATATCTGCTTTGTATCCTACATTAAAAATACTAGAGATGGGTATGATAATACGTTGTAATGGCATGGCAACCGGATCTGTTGCCACAGTGACAGGAAACCAACTTTTATAAAGGAAGGAAATGTGTCAGGGTAAGAAGCTGTTGGTCGACTTTGCAATATACTTCTTTAGACAAACATTTACAACTACAAAGGTAAAAACAATTGAGAAGAATGTATTAATATAAATTGACATTGTGCAATACGTCAGTGACAGTGTGTCACTTTAATCAAGGCCTATTATACATAATAGGCAAAATTATACAGTGGTGTATAAAAGTGTTTGCAGGTATTTTAAGTTAATATGAAATAACATTTGTTCATATATTTATGAGAAGTTTAACACTAACGTATCACGAAATTGATGAGCAATAGGGTAAATCTTCCCCAGACCTCGGGGTGGGATGGGGGGGGGGGGGGTTGATGTGGTGCGACACCTCCGCGTGCTGAAATCCCTTGGTCAGTTGTATGTTTTATATCCTATAAAGTACCTCAGTGCTAAGGTCATATTCGCTCGACATCCAGGTTACTTATTCTAAACAACAGAGCCTGCGCATAAAGCAGGGATCCCACCTTAGCCGAGTTGGCGAGTTATTGGGAATTGTGATGAGTTGCCTCAAAGATGCACTCGCAATACTCGCGAATAGCTCTTCTTGTAACTCGCAATAACTCGCGACAACTCGGTATGGCTCGGCGTAACTTTTTACAACATTCCACGGCTCTCCTCGAAGTCGCGAGCAGTTCCAGAATTTTGAACATGCTCAAAATGTCAACTGACTCGTTGTAACTCGAGGTAAACTACAATCGTAATATACTCGCATTACTCGTAACAAGCTTGCACTGCACTCTTCATAACTCGTAGCAACTCGCCACATTCAAGTATACGCGAGTGTTATTCGAGTTTCCAAGAGTGGAGTACGGGCACGACGATCGTGCCTACGATATTAACGCGAGTTTAGATCGAGTACGGGGACTTAGGCAAGTTTCGTATGAGCATGAGCAGAGTGCACGACGAGCATAACGAGCACGACGAGCGCACCATGATACGTCAGCTGGTCTACAAATGTGCAGAGGATCAAGGCCTGTTCTTCCTCCAACATATCGAGCCAATATACATTTGTACTTGTGGCATCCATCTTTATTTTGGAGAGGGCCAAAATCAGAGACAGTCCTCTCCGGGGGGGCAGGGGGGCACAGCGCCCCACTTTTTCAAGTACTCGAAATGTGCCCCTTTTTACATAGCAAAAATGCCCCTTTATCTTTGACAAGTGCCCCTATTAATTTTGAAAAGTGCCCCTTTTCCTTCGACAAGTTCCCATTTCCTTTGCAATAAGTGCCCCTTTTCATATTTGATAAGTGCCCCCTTCACCTCTGATAATTTGCCTCATTCAAATCTGAGATGTGTTTCTTTTATTTTAAAAAGCGCCCTTTTCCTTTGTAAGAAGTGCCCCTTCCCCTGTTAATAACTACCCCTTTTTTAATTCGGATACGCGCACCTTATATTTTCTCATGTTCCCTTTTTCCATTCTAATAAGGGACCTATCCCCTTTTTTTATAAATGCCCCTATCAAAATCAGAAGGGGGCCCCTTTTCCGTCGACAAATGCCCATTTCCTAGTTTTTTTATAAGTGCCCTTTTTCATCCCTGGTGAGTGCCTCTTTTAGAAGGTGTAAGAAGTGCCCCATGTTTACCCTCTGATACTTACTCTTTGTACTTTGAAACGAGCTCCTTTTCTTTTCGATAAGACAAGTGTCCCCTTTTCCTCTCATCATTTAACGCGCCCAAAATTTCAAGCGACTAATAGCCCCTCCTCCTAAAGCTCGCTCGCATTTATAGATGATATAATTATGTTACTTACCAAAGGTCTTTTCAGACGGTCTTCCGTTATAAAAAAATATCTGCATATAACCCCATCAGGATTGGGTTTTTCGATCTGTATAAGATTTAATTTTTCGCACTGCGACCTCACAAATCTTTAACAGAATTCCTTGCTCCATTCGCTCGGTCGCAAATAAATTTGAGAACCATAACACTCAATTGCAAAGTATGATGCTTAAACAATATCTTGAACTGTGTACAGAGTGAAACAAATATTGAAATCATCTCTGATAATGTAATCGCAATGTAAGGATATATACCAATGTATAAAACACTGTATATTTTCGCTTTGAGATTTCCCTTTGAAGGTGCCCTTTTTTCTTAGTGCCCTCTCCTCCCCTCCAATTTTGGAAGTCGCTAGGCCGCCCCTGGCCAAAATGATGCATTTCCCGCCCCTTGATCGCGTATGAATCGTTGAAAACTTATCACTCGTTGAAAGATCGGTACAAGTCGTACAAAAATCATCGCAACTCATACCGAGCTCGCGTGACTCGTACATCCGTCGTAGGAAACTCGATAATGCGTCGTATGATAATTCATGCAAATACCATACAAATAAGTAAATTTAAAGCGAGTTCACGCGAATTTAAGCGAGTTCAAGCTCGCGCTAGCTCGCTACAACTCGAGGCCCCAACTCGGCTAAATGGGAGCCCAGCTCAAGGTTCAAAGCGATATCATTCAAGCAACGAGGTGGAGCAAGGCAAAGTCAGTGTTTCGTGCTCGTGTGATTACCACGCCATTGTTTATCAAACAAATTGTTTGGAACCAGTGCCCGTCACACTTCGGTACTTCATTATCATTTTGTTAATGGTCATTTAATTATCTTTGTCATTGTACTTCAATCAAGAAAGATGGGTGTGACTGTTGGCCCCCTGCATCTCAGCAGCCCAGATGCCACATGCGGGCAGCTAAAATAATCAAATACACTTAAAAGTTTTTTTTACTTCACATTTTAAGCTGATTTTGAAAAGGTAACAAGCAAACAGCGATATGAATAGCAATGCAAAGCAATGATTTGTTCCACCTCCTGTATATACATTGTCCCTTCTATGTACGGTACATGAGTACGTCTCAGTAATTTCAGAAAATTCATGTCGTCTAACAAATTAATTAAGAACCTCTGGTCGAAGCATTGCTGATCAAGTTGTTCTCGTTTAAGTCGAGTCGAGTTAAGTAGAGTTTGTTAACAAAGCGTTCAAATACATAACAATAATAACAAAAATAAATATATGTTTAACAAATATCTCGAATGAATAATAGGGACCAGAAAATAGCATAAAGTGCTAATCATGTGTGGTAACTTTAAAATACAGTATCTTAACATTTAACAATATGATATATATATATGAATTATCTAATACAGATACAACTTAAGCTACATACTATTCTATGTATCTAACATAATAAATGTTTGTGTGTTTAGTACAAAACCTAAACTTGTATAAATAGACATTCCGTATCAGATAGAACATTAATGTATCATAACTGTCTACAAATATAGAGTACATGTTTATTGTCTAATAAAATGCAAGAAGCTTGGTAAAAAGGTGACCATAGTTATTATGTAAACATTTGTGCAGTTAAAGTACAAGGAATACAAGAAACTTAAGCTTTTTCCCGTATAGATAAGGGTAAATCATTCCAGAAGCATACGCCTCTGTACGACACAGAAAATGAACCTTGCGTTGTCCTTTCTTTAGGCATACTTAGCTTTTTATTTTCTCTTTGTCTTGTCTTCTTTCTGAGGAGTGTCTTTTATGATGTAATAAACTCTGATACGTTTCATTTTAGTTAAAGCATTTTTCTGCGAGCATTTTGATATCGGATTCAGACTAGCTTCTATGTAACTTCCCAATTTAATAGCTGAGGCTCTATAGCGAATGCTGTTAAAGATGACTCCCCTCATTCAGGACCGGAAGCCTAAATTCTGGGCTACGTAGTCCAACCAAGTTCAATCGAAAAGATATTTGATATAGCGCCTTTTCCTTTTCCATTTTATTAAATCTATTGTTCACTATTATTGTTTGTTTCTAGGTAACATCGTAGACCTGACATTAATGACCAATCACCCCCTCCTGGATCCTCCCAACACACGTGATCAATATATCGGCGCCTACCTAGGACAGAAAGATGCAAGCATCATAGACAATATCTCGTTTGGCCGAATTGTTCGGACATTTGATACTAAACTCACGAACCATTTCGACAAAAAAAATGAAAGTCAACGTATAAGAAAGTTTATGTTCAAACAGTCTAATCAAACCAATGCGTTAGGAGCATTCTACGTAGCTTTCGAAAATAAAGGAACCACCCGTAATACTTCAACTGTTGTCTTGATGCACAGCGGTGAGTATAAATATGTGTAAAATCGAGAGTCTTTAAAACCTCGGTCAGAGCGCCAAACCAACTCGTAACCGACCAGTTTAGGGCCACTGGATGTAATGTAAATGATTAACTGAGTTTGTAGTAGGTCTTTTATCGGTCTCATTGGTGTGACTGATGTACAGTGCGTCCCAGAAAAAACGAAACCGAGAAGTATCGATGTTCTATCATAACTTAATCACAACTATAATTAATGAATGATACATATTTGGAAAGCTTAGAGTCTCCTCTTTCATGTGATGCTACTCAGATATATATATATTTCACGCATGAGTGATTAAAAGCAATTTGAAGGAAGGAAACCAAAAAGACATTTGGCGGGCGGTATCTGAATTTCGAAGAAAAATTCACATTTCTAGAAAGTTGAGTTTCTGCCCTTTCATATGACACCTCAATCAGGAAAAATGAGCGAGGAATGACAAAGTTCTGTTTGTTTAAAGTAGTGCTTGCATTTCCATAATTTTATTAAACGAATTCGTTTTCACTGGCTGCCTGCCGTATCAATAAACGAAATTAACAAAAGACTTAACTCCGTTTCGTTGACAATCACCCGTAGACGAGAGTCTTCATGCATGGCTGATTGTCAACGAAACGGAGTTAAGTCTTTTGTCAAATCTGCTATTTGCTACGGCAGTGAAAACGAATTCGTTATGAAAATGTAAGAGCTACTTTAAACAAACAGAACGTTGTTATTCCTTGCTCATTTTTCTTGATTGAGGTATCATATGAAAGAGCAGAAAATGAACTTTCTAGACATGTGAATTTTTCTTTGAAATTCAGATACCGCCCGCCAAATTACTTTTGGTTTCCTTCCTTCAAATTGGTTTTAATGAAATATGCATCACGTGAGTAGCATCAACTGAAAGAGGAGACTCTAAGCTTTCCAAATATGTATCATTCATTAATTATGGTTGTGATTAAGTTATGATAAAACATCGATACTTCTCGGTTTCGTTTTTTCTGGGACGCACTGTATAATGATTGTACCTTACTTCCGTTTCTTGGAAAATATAACAGCATGCACACTCAACTGGGAGCCACCATTTTTCAGAAAATAGAAAAACACAGGGAACAGATTTGGACCTCTGGACGTTTCCTTATATTGTGATTCAGGAGAAAGATACAACTAGCTCCAGACTTACGGAAAACTTATTCTCCAAAAAGAAAAACTGATTCTCCAAAAAGTGAAACGTATTCTCCAAACCTGAACAAAAAATTAAGAACATCTTTGAAAATCTAAAAATTAAATAAGGGTAATAAAAATGTCCTATTTCTTGAATTTGTAAGGGAACAGATCTATTTGAAGTTGTACGAGAACACTAAAAAAAAAAGGAAAAAACATTTAGAATTACGAAAAAACATGTTCACAATTACAGCAGTGATAGAGCAATGATAAAACTTCAAAAATGTGAACACGAGACGCATTTTTGGAGCATTTTCCTCATTCCCTGACCTGATGTAATATAATGATAAGGTCTTCAATGTCTTCGGGTAGCCTCGTCAATTTTAATATTGTTCTTCCAGAGGGCCATGCTGAATCGTATTTCCCCCTCTTCAGCCGGGCGACCATGATAAGGCCCCCAAGCATTGAAGGATTTATTCAAACCGGGTACCCATTTATTTCATGTGGGGAGAGTGGCTAATCTAGATTAATGCCTTACCAAAGGAAGGTATATATTGTCGTGTCAGATATTTGAATCAGTACCATGTACTTCAGTTACTTAACTACTAGACCATGACACCTTCAATACAATTATAGACTCAAATAGTCGTCAAAATATGTACATGTAAGCTTATACATATATTCAATAGGATACCCCATTTGTACTCTTACATTTGGTGATTTCTATACCTCCAGTACTAAACATCAAGCGTATATCTGCATATAATTATGATTGGGATAAAAACCCAATCATATACTTACAAGCCTATACCGATCATACAGCCGATCAGAGACTTTAGCAGTACCCTTTACAATAAATCGCTTTTTCAGAGGAAATCTTTCCCCAAAGCTGCTTCTGCACTTTATGAATATTTTTTTCTGGTATATTACTTTCATTTACTTTACAGCGACAATCTTGCCTAAACAGATAAGTTTCACTGTCCATGTCGGAGAAACTGTTACAATCGGTGTAGTTACCAACATAGCGGAAGATGACCTCCGGTGGCGGTTTAATGGAGATGGGATACCTGACAGTGGTAAAACGCAGAGCCTAACTTTGGAGAACGTGCAGCTTAACCAAACTGGGGTATATAAGTGTTTTGTATTTGGAAACCGATGGGATGCAGGAAATGCAATATTCCTTCTTCATGTCGTCAGTAAGTTGATAGCTTACCTATCCGTACATGTATCTTACCTTATATATTATCTTATTCCGAAGCACTATTTTCATTTCCATCAACGTTGAATTTGCATCAAAAGTACTTGTAATATTCTACATTATTGTTGTAAAAAAAAATGTATTTATGTTTTGTGGATTTCAGCGTATTTTCACGGCTGTTCCCATACTAACATGGCATATTTGTATAGATTATTTTTCTTTTTTTTTAAATTGTACAATAATATCAGTATATTGATAATTGAATATTGACAAATGTTATCTTTTTATGTGTTAGGGGGGAAATGTAGAGATAGAAAGTTAGAATGAAGGCATGACGATGTGTATTGGCATAACAGTTATCTACTGATATCGGTTAGATGTTGGATTCTTATTCACTTTGAAATACTGTTTACTTCGAACAGGATGCCCAGCTCATCGTTGGGGATCAGAATGTGAACATACCTGTACTGAGTGTCTCAATGGAGGCAAGTGCGATGTAGACTCAGGAGAGTGTGTATGTCCTCCTGGTTTCAACGGGACAACATGTGAACACGGTATGTTTTGCAATGGCATAGACATACTTGTAGAATAAGGTGGGGGGCGAGGGGGTAGCACAGACGGACACAACAAAACAAAGAGTCACATACTTACAAATACACACACACACACACGCACGAACACACTCATAAAGAGTATAGGTTTAAGGTCTCGACCTTTAAGTTTCATGGATGACCCTTTTTTCAAAATGGATGAACTTGTGCCCCTCCCCCCCCCCCCCCCCCCCCCCTCCAAACCCTGACTACTCATATGCCTCGACACCAAGCTTTCGAAGCGAAATGTCGAGTTATATCACTTTTTAGTTTACACATTTTTTGTCTTGGATTCAGCTCAATATTTGTTTGATGTGAATGAAAACAATGATTTCATGTAAATTACATGCTTGAAATAAGGTTCAATCTCCAATACTCTTCTAATGCATAGTGATGAACATAACAACATAATATTTCATTAATCAGATTCAATCGATGAAACCCGTGGTGAAAGCACTTGTATCATTATCTCTTTATCCTCAGTCCTGGGCAGCAACCGGTTCGGGCAGGATGGCAGCTTTTCTTGTGATTCCTCAGGAGATGATCACAGTCCAGGGTGTCGGGGTAAACTCTTCTGCCTACCAGACCCCTTTGGATGCACCTGTGCAGCAGGATTCATGGGAATCAATTGTACAACAGGTACTTATAATCATGTGAATCAAATTATAGAATCATCCCTGAGCGAATATGTATATTATAAGAGAGCTCAAAAATACATAATCTTAAAGGAGAATGTGATATAACATACGTGTGTAAATATGGATTACTCATAAATGTGCATGTACATGTATAGTACAACAGTTATTCTCTGGCGTAAGTGAAGGTAACGAGAAAAGAGATTATTAACGCGGGCAAAAATTAAATACGAAAGATATGAGTGAATAAGAAAGTATATTTATATTTGCAGTAATGAATAGGTTAAACCATACGATTCTGATGTCTGAAAGAGAGCATTTGTCTACATAAATGCTTTTCAAAGGACAATAAGTCTTCTTATCAAGTACATACTAAGGCGTTTAGAGGGACCTTGATTATGACATTTCTCACGGTTTAATATTTTGAAACCTGAACTAACATATAAGCCTAGGTATATTCTGAATAGATCAATTCAAGAGTAATGTTATGAGTGCGTGTCAGGGAACATGGTAACATGATAATACCATGGACCAGATACCTCTTTGAGGATAAAAGACATTCCACAATGGGATATACTCTGCCATTCGAAACCTCAGTCATATTATCTTTTAACAAGTGGTGCTTGGGTTGAAAGTGAAGATGTTTGAGTTATATCATTCTGTCATCACGTAAAGGAACAAAAATTATTATATTCTTTTTCCAGGGACATCAAGTCCTTCATCCGTCTTTCGAAAAGACGCACTAGGTTAAACAAGCGAAAAATGATTTTTGTAATCGACAACATTTGTGTACATGCATTCTGCATATTAGGAAGAGCTGAAAAGCCATGGAATATTCAAGGAACCATTAATGTGCAAGCACTTAGCCCTTTAAAAGGATGCTCGATAAGAAGGAAGGAAAACTGAATTGGCAATATTCCACATTTTGAAGGATGATTCTTCCTTATCCACTTTATAGCTAGGAGCTACACAAATTTGTCAAACGTATAAAAGCGATGTCCTAGCCAAATCATGTTAGGGCAAAATGATGCACTACTAAAAGAACATGAATGTACACAATTCCTTCGCTTTAAAACCCACGTACTATAAACCAGTGGCGGATGAAGCCGGCGGGAAGAGGGGGGGGGCCCAATCCGTGAGAAAATATTAGTTGCGACTCAGCCGTCGGTGAATAAGTGTGGGGGGGGGGGGGGATGAGGCATTTTTTTTTTGGTCCAATTTTTCAGGAAATATTTTGCGCCGACTCAATCAGCCGGTGAATAAGCGGGGGGGGGGGGGGGGGGGGTGAGACCACTATTTTTTTATGGACCTAATTCGTGAGATTTTTTTTTAAAATGTTGTTGTTGTTGTTGACCCGTCAGCCCCCCCCCCCCCCCGTGGATCCACGCCTGCAGAGGATCCAGCCAGCGTCAAGGGGGGGGGGGGGTAGCCAAATCTTAATACAAAATTTAGTGCCGTCTCAGCCGGCCGGCGAATAAGCGGGGGGGGGGGGGCGCTTTTGTTTTTTGTTTTATAAAGGTTAACTTTACGTTATTATCCTATTTTTTTTTTATCGTTTTGGGGGGCTGGGGAGGGGGGGGGGGCGGGCCGGAAAAATGGCTACGCGGATCCGCCCCTGCTATAAACTATAATTCCAATTAAATCTTTCTAAGCGGTCTCGCTTGGATTTAAATGATAACAAATTATGATCTACAAATGCATGCAGAACCCTCCCTATTAACCTGCTGACTACTGAATTCTTTCATTGCCATAGGCTTAATACATGGACCACCCGGTTTCAGTAAGCAATGGGTTAAAGATAACTGGGTAATTTATTCGACAGTGTACTGGAATTTAATAGAGATTAAAAATAAATGTTATCGAACTAAATATAAACATCATTAGAAAGATATATCTAAATAGTATTAACTAATGCATTTGTGGGTGGGAGCTAATTGACAAACAAAACACGAATTAGCGGAACCAAAGCTACCTAGCATTCAAAACGCACCCGTGATACCCTTATTGACCTAATTTAGGATTTGTTTGATTCATTCTAGAAATTTAATATAAAGGCAACAATTATATCAATGTAACTTGGGTTCTTGGGCTTGCCCCTCGACGTACGTATCCGGACACCTATCCTCTGGGCATCCAGCCCCGGATAACCACCCCAGTCAACTACTCCCTGGGACAACTACCCCCTAGGACACCTAACCCCTGGACAACTACCCCCCGGATAACCACCCCTAGAGTAGTTGTCCAGGGGTAGTTGTCCTAGTGGATGGTTGTCGTAGGGGGTAGTTGTCTGAGGAGATTGTTGTCCGCGGGTAGTTGTCCCGGAGGTAGTCGTCATAGAGGGTGGTTACCCTAGCGGGTAGTTATAAAAGGGGGTAGTTGTCCTAGGGGGTCGTTGCCTTAGGGGGTAGTTGTCTGAGGGGTTGTTGTCCCGGAGGTAGTCGTCCTAGAGGGTGGTTAATCTAGCGGGTAGTTATACAAGGGGATAGTTGTCCTAGGGGGTAGTTGACTGTGGTGGTTATCCGGGGTGGATGTCCAGTGGGTAGGTGTTCTAGAACCCTCAACGTGAAATATTGATGATTAAAAAGCACATTAGGCCCACTTCATAATGATGTTCCTTGTCTTCTATTACTTTATCGATCCCCATGACTTTTAAAAGAATGTAACCCGGGAACGTATGGAGCCAATTGTTTGCAAGAGTGCCACTGCTCTTCACCTAACATCTGTACCAAGGATACAGGAGTATGTTCCTAGGCTTAATACATGGACCACCCGGTTTCAGTAAGCAATGGGTTAAAGATAACTGGGTAATTTATTCGACAGTGTACTGGAATTTAATAGAGATTAAAAATAAATGTTATCGAACTAAATATAAACATCATTAGAAAGATATATCTAAATAGTATTAACTAATGCATTCGTGGGCGGGAGCTAATTGACAAACAAAACACGAATTAGCGGAACCAAAGCTACCAAGCATTCAAAACGCACCCTTGATACCTCATTGACCAATTTATTTAAGGTTTGTTTGATTCATTCTCGAAATTTAATATAAAGGCAACAATTATATCGATGTACCTTGGGTTCTTGGGCCTGCCCCTCGACGTGCGTATCCGGACACCTACCCCCTGGACATCCAGCCCCGGATAACCACCTCAGTCAACTACTCCCTAGGACAGCTACCCCCTAGGGAAACCACTCTCTAGGACGACTACCCCCGGGAAAACTACCCGGACAACTACCCACAGACAACTATCCCCTAGGACATCTACCCCTTAGATGAACGTTGTCGTAGGGGGTAGTTGTCTGGGGGTAGTTGTCCGGTGATAGTTGTCCGGGAGGTAGTTGTCCTAGGGTGTAGTTGTCCTAAGGGGTAGTTGTCTGAGGGGTAGTTGTCCGGGGTTAGTAGTCGTTCTAGAGGGTGGTTGACTGGGGTGGTTATCCGGGGTGGGTGTCCAGTCGTCCTTGTTTTCACGAAGTGACGGTAGTGAGGAAGATCGTAACGCAAAGTGAATGCAATTTTTTTTCTCTACCGTCACTTCGTGAAAACAGCGACGCAGTGTGTAGGTGTTCAAGAACCCTCAATGTGAAATATTGATGATTAAAAAGCGCATTAGGCCTATTTTATAATGCTGTTCCTTGTCTTTTTTAAAGAATGTAACCCGGGAACGTATGGAGCCAATTGTTTGCAAGAGTGCCACTGCTTTTTACCTAACATCTGTACCAAGGATACAGGAGTATGTATTAATGGGACTGCGTGTCGAGGAGGCTGGACTGGTGTCAACTGTCAAGGTGATTTTTTTTTCAAACAGTCAGTTTTCATAATAAGATTTTTTTTATTTTTGATGTACAATAATATCACAGAACAAACACATCGCGATTGAAGCGCCAAAATCCATTTCGTCCTTTATTATTTCTTGCGCTTGTCTAAACGTTTTTTGATTAAACATGTTACTAGTTTCAGCTGAGTCGTGGCTAGATTTGCAGTTAGTTATCATTTGACACTTATTCTCTGTTTTTGTCTTTAATGCTGAGTTGAACAATGGAATTTTTCTCCAATCCATGTGCAGACTTTAATCTCGATCTAAGTTATTTTTTTCATTTATATCAAACATGAACATATAGGTAGACCAAAGGTCACATATTACCATTAGCAGTTCCACTTTAGTTTAGCTTTGTAGATTCATTTTGTATACTTTAGGTTGTTATTAACATCTGATTGTCCGGCGAATAATTATGTATGTTAATGCAAATGCAATCTAAGCGTTCTTGGTGATAAATATATAGATAGGAATGGGGCTAAAGAGTTTAATTGTTTTGCTTATACGGTCTAATAGTCTGCTCTCATGTCTTGATATTTAATTGGAGGATATAGACCCTTGAGAACCGAATATCTAGTATCAAGATTAAGATTTCCGCACATCAATAATGTTAGACGACCTGCAAGTACTTCAATGATATTCTCAAGTACGTGTGTGTGTATTGGGTTTTTACAGACGTGTATCAATCAGATATGATTGTTTACGTCTGGGGACTGACCTTTTAACGTTACCATCCGAAAGACATGACTCAGTTTCGAACCTGCGTCCTCGGCTGAATTAGTTTGTAACTTGTTTGTAACGCCCAGCGCTCTTCAGTTCAAAGCTATATTTTTAAAGGCATCATATTTTGAACAGTTAATGTTTTTCCCATAGTGGTAAATTTAAACCCTGCTGTGTGTACGCAAGATGTGTTGGATGGACGAGAGGACGAGTGTATTTGTCTAAAATACCTGATAATTCCCTTGTTTATTATCGTTTCCCTTTCTTTTTACAGTTCGAAGTTCCCCCATTCAGGACGTTGAAGATGATACATGTAAGCGCACATAGGCTCCTAGTTCAACATAATAATAGAGACGGGTTAAGATAATTATAAAGCAGAAAACCTCACAGACTTATTTTATATAACGTGTAAATGAATCTCAATGGCGGGCAACAAATAATAATAATATTAATTATTCAAAAAAAAAATAATACTACAACTACTACTAATGCCACTACAATTTTACTACAACAACTACTACTACGGCTACTGATAGTAATTATAATAGTACAAATAATAGGCAGTTGTATGAAGGGGTGACCAAAGTTCGCGGACATTTTAGAACATATTACAAAATGTGATATTCGATCTATGATTTCTCATATTCTACACAAATTTATTTATTTTAATTATTACCAAATTGCCGGCAAAGTTGTTTACTACAAATTTGTTCAACTAGAAAAATGTATCTCTGAAGAATTTCGGAGATATCGCGATCTAAAAATTCGATGTCCGATCGTGCGTGCGCGCTGCATCAAAAAAAGTCTAAAAAACAACAAGACCTAACTTCACGCACGGGGGTTTACAGCTGATTTATAGACAAATGCGATCCATCAAAAATAAGGTAAATTAATAATTTGCAAGGCACGATATCATACAATCATTCGGTACCACTTATTACTTACAATTTTGAAGATATCTGGTCTCAAAATGATGATTTCCAGACCCTTATCGGTAAATTGATAATTTTTCGGAACGGACGCAAAAGACTGCAAAATTTGCCGAACTTTTGTCAATATTTTCACAATTTCACACCCAATTGTAGAGAAAATTTCCTTATTGGGTAATTTTACGTTCCTCTTTCCATTGGTGATATCAGATTTCCAAAATCTTACCGATTTTTTTGAGATAGCGAACTTAGGTCACGCGCGAACTTTGGTCACACCACCATACTACGCCATCAACGTAGAACTTCTATTCAGAGGCGCACAAGGAGAAATAGATATAAATAAGAGTCTGAATAACAGAGGCCCTGTGCTTATTTTGAGCTCTGCGTATAAGATACAGAGATGTGAAGTTTATTACACTTTACGTCATCAAAACAACAACAAAACTACTTCAGTTTACCGCTAAATATCTGAACGCGTTATGTACGAAAATATGAGAGGCATTACCATCTCTGCTGTGATAGAAATAGATTGATATGTTTTCAAGGGGACATAAATAAAGACTAAAAATATAACTGTCCTGCGAAACTGCTACTGGCCATTATTGGATCAGAATACCTAGATTTCTATGATTATGTTATTTAAACATGTATAAGCTTGCGGGGGTTAAGAGAATGTGCGTGCGTGCGTAAGGTGTAAAATCAGGTATTTATAAAATGTTTCCTCTTTTCCTCATCTACATATTTAGCGATTCCCGGTACAAAATCGGCAAGTTCTAGTATCACTTCTTCAACCATCCCCATCGTTGAAGCTTCAACTCAAGTTTCTACTAATGCTACCACTCCTGCTCCCACTACCATCCCTCCTCAGCCTGATCCTTCTTACGCCATAGAGAGCTTCAACTACACCAAGGTTAACAATGGCGAACCTACAACATTGGTTTGTATCGTGACAGGATTCCCTCCACCGACCTCTGAAAACATCAGCGTCACCTATGCAGCCGGTGGAGATGAAGGAATTGTCCTTCTGGAGACCAATGTCAGTGAATCAACCAGGACATCTTGGTACCAGGTTAGGGTGAGTCTCGGTGAGGCACCTCAGAACTTTACGTGTCTTTTGCGCAGACTGAACTTTGAAAGTGTCTCGAAAGATCTGGCTGTCTCTGTTTATGGTAAGTAATTCTGAACCTCAATAACATTTTGTTGTGCTACGATTAACTGAAAATAGCTATAAGCGTCCATTGTAAAACAATCACTGTTAGTAGTATGACAATTTGTAACTTGTTTATATCGTCTTTTCTGTCTATAAAAGGGTTTCCATGTGTTATTATGAAAGGCCTGTATGTCGAGGTACGTATTAGGAACACGAAAAGTCCTTGTGCAATGTATTGATGAGCTTGAGGTTTGTACCTTTCTGAAATACTCTCAGAGTAAGAAACATTTTACGTGTTGATATACAATGTACGTACAAAATGCCAGACACTTTATTCATTCGTATTCGCTCCTGTGGACATTTTTCCTGTATCAAAAACATAGGATGACTTGAATAAGACCTGCATATGATTTTCTGTTTCGTTTTTCTATTGTCGTTGTTTGTTTGTTGTTTATTTGTTGAAGATTATTTCCAGATGTTGGTGCGAGGTGTGTCATAGGGGATTGAGATATAAAACTTATGTCAGCCATAACATTTCCCTGTAACAACCATTACTTTTTGTCTAAATACAAAGTCTTAAAATGTAATGGCTTCGTGGAACCTTTTTTAAATTCAATTTTCGTTTCAGAACCTCCAAGCTTTGTTGAAGCTAACATACTCGTCCAAATCATGACCTCTCACTCGATCACCATACGATGGACACCTTGGAATGAGAGTTATGATCATGGTGATGGGCCAGTGATTGGATATCGAGTCTACTACAACACACATGGACAGGGTGGCACATCCAGGGCTTCAAGAGATCTCATCAGAGATACAACTTTCACCATTACTAATTTGACACGGGACACAGAGTATGATTTCAGAGTGACTGCTTGGAGGGAGGGGTCATCTGGTGAGGGGACATTCAGCCCAGTAGAAAGAGCTAGGACAAAGTGTACTGGTAAGTAGACTTTAATCATGACAACTAATAAAGGGTGGATCATCAACATCATTTTAACGGCCGCAGTAGGGATGGAGTTCACTCGTTGACGTCGCTCGCATTTTTCAATCATGACCTTATTAACGCCTTCTAGCATTAGATTGAAATTACGGGCAATTAAAAAATTGAAATTGTGGGTGGGTAAAGCACATTAAATGAAAGGAATGTATCTAATGTCATCAATTGTGTAAAAATAATAACAAAAGCATTCAACCAAGCGGATTCCATATATGTTCGGCCGTTGTCATTTCTCGGGAGAAATAAATCCTGGACTACTACACAATAATTATTGTGTTAACTGTTTGCATTTGTTATCATATTGGATAACAGAGACCCTTTGTAAACAATACATAATATGAATGCGCTATATGCACCTACCAATTAACGATTGACATTCGAGCGACAATTTGTATATTGTTATTTGGCAATAGTATCGGCAATTAAGCTGAAGAGTAATAAATAAATGGAAATAAAGCGGCAACATTATCATAAATAATGATAAATATGATAAAATTAATAGAACACTTTATTGGATAATATGATCCCATTTCTTTTTTAACCATTCGGACCTTAAATGAGGTTCCAAAGACCTTGATCTATTACATATGATTTTTGGTAAAGGTTCTCAATTGTTAAGTTTCTCACTCTCAAATACTGAGCTGGTAAATATGGACTGAATGTAGTGAATTCACCCTAAAAAGAATTATCTAGACAGCACAATATATATTGTAAATGACGTGAATATTGTATCGTAAGTTTTATGTCTGGGGACCCCACTGAAAATATGCTATCGAGCTTTCGTGGGTTATCCTGTTCAAGCTGACTTAATTTGTATCTGTTATTTTTGTATATTCTTGTATGTTGGAATGTTGGCAAATAAAAATCAATCAATCAATCATATTGACCAGCAACTGAATTACAAACATGAAACTTATATGTCTTCGTTTTTCGTTTTAATAATATTCCAGTACCTTCTGAGGCGCCTGTGTTGTCTGTGAGAAATAAAGGTCGAACATTCATCACTTTGGAGTGGATGGTGAGTTTAAATTATTTAAACGCACATAATATGTTAAGTACATGTAAACCATAAACGCATTTCAGTTCAATATAATTTCATCAATGCTTAAAACTTACTTAGTTTGAAAATGAAAAGAAAAGTGTTACAATTTCTGTTTGAGCGCTTTATAAACGAACGCAAATACTGCAATTTACAATACATAGCGATTCAAATTTAAAATGCACTCGCAGTATTACTTTTTTCTTGTTAATAAGTTTGGACATAGCGCTTCGTATGTTTACTCCTTATATTAAGAAAAATAAGAAATCATCACTGAATATGGCGCACTCTTCCAAATTGTTCATGTTTATATTACTAACAGGTAATACCAGAGGCATCATGGGGATGCAGTACCCTTTCTGGATTAGAAATCAATGTTAGCACCGATGGACAAAATGGCTTTCCTCGAACCTTGTCATTTGATACTACGGCGGGTACTGCTAACATTGGACAGCTTGAGGATTGTACTACGTATAACATCAACGCAGCATTTATAAACAAAGACGAGTTGGGAATCTCTTCAGAAATATTGTCAGTGAGCACGTCTTTGATACGTAAGTTTTTTGTTCTCGATTTCATATATTTATTTGCTTTGAGTTGTATAATAATAACGCTTGGGCTGTAATACATTTACAATACCTTATATCACTTATTCATTATGGCAAGTTAGTCTGTTTTCTATTCCTTCTTTATCCTTGACAGATCAAAGAAAAATTCCCAAAGAGACTATTATCACTACGCTAAAAAGTATGATGTATATCATGGAACCATTATGTAACTTTTAAGAGCACAGGTCTGTCATGCGAGGGAATTTCAGTAGTACATGGGTGTCAAATACGGGTCTTCAATTGTTGTTATATCCACAAAATTATCTACTTAATTTGCAAATGACAATTTCCGTTAACAAATATGTATATTTCAAATTTATTTCCAGGACCCGCAAGTATAGAAACCCTGCAGATGTCATCTTCAACAACACAAATTGAAGTGAGCTGGGAACTATCATCTAGTCTATGCTCCCCAGAATACTTTATCATCCGCTACAGTCTATATCAGAAGCTTGCCTGCTCTTCACGAGAAACCACCCCAACAGAGTTTGAAGTGAACACAAACGCCAAACAATTCAATAATCTAGTGGGGTTGGAGCCTTACTCGCGATACAAGATCACAGTTACAGCTGTAAATGGTGCCGGGCAGAGTGAACCTACCAGTGGCTCTTCAGATACCAGACCAGGACGTGAGTAATGAACAAATAATCAAAATATCCTTTCCCCATAACAGTTTCAAGACATGTACAAGGTGGTATACTTTGTTATCTGAGTTGTAATTATCAATATTGGATATCTCTTACAGAAACAAAGTTGCGATTGGTCCAAAGCTCGTCACGTGATATAGATTGTGAGGAGTGTAATAATCCATTTATTACTCAAGGGCTCCGTCTTATAAAGAGATGCGATTGATTTGGAACAATCGTAAGTCATCCCATCAATCGCAAGTTTGCAGTCTCTTATGTACATCGTTGCGATTGATATCAATAGCAAATAAGTTGCGATTGATATCACCTCTTTATAGACGGGGTCCCGGTCAGCAAAGGATCATTTATCCTTGTGATCACAACTCCCCTCAGCGCTGTTCGCTTCGTGAAATCATAACCCCTTTTGAAAATTTAACTCCCTTCGGTAGTCCAAAAATATTACATTACACATAGATACCCCGCAATATATGCATTATATTTCCTTCATATTGCATACGCATTGGTGTAAAAATATAATTAAAAAAAAATTGTTTGCCTTATTCAAATCATAAAAAGTACAGTTTGGTTGCGATGTTTATTCCCCTCAACCTTCTCGCTAGCCTTACTACATAAGCAAATAACACGTTCAAGTTTTAACGGATTAGGTACCGACCTTCTTTTATATTTCTGATTCACTTCAGCACCATCCAACATTACAAACGTCAGGGTTAACCCAGAAAGGACCTCTCCAACACGATTAGGATTCACCTGGCAACCTCTCAACTGTAGAAATGTGAATGGAGTGTTCTGGTACTACTTACCAAGAATCTACAAGGATGGTGATAGAAGTAATACACCGGCTGGGACTACATACTTGGATAATGACCTTTCATACTCATCAATAGAGTTCACAGATCTTGAAGCATGCACGATGTATGAACTGTACATCAATGCCGGAAACCGTAATGGGTTAACGGCAACGCTTGGAAATCTGTCTCATGCAGACGGTGTAACAGGAGTTACTTGTAAGTGTCAAATAGTACAAAATAAATGTTAGAATCACCTTCGGAATGTCAAATTGAAGTTTTCACGTATTTCAAATATATGAATTTCGTTCCAAAACTGCGTATTTGAATTATATTTGTGAGAGAGATCCACATTCCTATATAGTGATACCAAGGTTTCCTTATCAAAATATTTCAATATTCATGTACAATTATATTGAACATTCAAGGATCATGTCTTTGAGACATTTAGGGATTTTCAGGTAGGAATTATCATATTTTTCCCCGTTACAAAGTGTCGTTTTTACAATTTTAATTTCTTTAAATCTCAGTTATTAAGTTCCATTGGCGAAATTACTTTGTATTTAAGCGTTTTACAAATTTCCGAGGAAATTTCATACGTGAAAATGATAATACGGGTGTGTGGATTTTTAACTGAATATGTAAGCCTTTTTTTTATTCAATATTTAGATAGGTCATGCATTAATATTGTATTTATGATTATGATAATTAAATGTGGTTCAGATATGGACCCTGTGTTGATAAAACAGATAACAGCTATCATAAGAGGGAAAGGGTCCATATAAAAAGGATAACAAAAATAAAAACAGATCAAATCTGTTTCTTGTATAACGCTTTGTCCATCACATTATGAGGCCTAAGGCGCTCGAATACAAAACCCAGCTATAGATCTGGCTTCCAATTCCTATGCTCACTGCAATCCACGATATCCTCTATGTTGTATAGAGGTTATTAAAATCTTTAACTTTAAAACAGAACAAGATTAAAACATGTTCAATCTTTACTCATGTAAAAAATGATTATATTTAGCTTCATCTTTGGCTACAGAATTAAGCTCGGAAGTCCACGAAAATGTAATAAGAGGGAGATGCCCGACTGATAGGCGGTTCTCTGTCTTATGATAAATGGTCGGTGTAATATTACCCTTCTAGAATACAAAACCGCCCTCCTGAGATGAACGATATTTCGTAAGATTAAAAATGTACATTTTCCTCTTTTTTGTGTTGAATAAAGTCACAAGTGCATCCGCTTATGCCACTGAGGATCAACCCGGTCTGAGAGTTAACTGGCGTGTTCCGTCTCAATGCGATGTGGATTACTACAGGTTATCATATCAGCTCATCTCACGTAAGGCATGTCAAGATGTTCCTATAATAGATGCTCCAGTTTACGAACTCAACGTCACATCAAGTACCACATATGTCTACGAAAACCTTTCAAACTTGGAATATTACGCAACTTATATCATCTCCATCATAGCTGTGATAAGGAGAGCAGATAGTCTACCTAAGAATGTTAGTGGAGACACACGAGATGGAGGTATGTAAACAATTATGTTAATACCTACGAGGGGTGGGGGAAGGGGTACTCGCTCTGGGTGGCACTTGAAGGGACCGCAAAACACGCAAAAGAGAAAGAGAAAGGGTATAAAGAGAAGACAAATATCATTATAATATAAACTCTTAATTTGCATAACATATTTGCTTTAGAAATATTTGTACTAAAGTTTAAAATGTAAACGTTTCTAAAGCTTGGTAGCCTTGCTCATCGCGTATGTTCCTTTAGGTCCCGAAATTTCGCGCCCCCATATAAGATATAGTTTTTATACAGTATTCCCTTAAGGGTTCAAGATATATTCTCATGCAAATTATCATCAACCCTTATTTAAATATAAGACAAAGTGCGAATGCAAAACTGTTGTTTTGTTTTTATTGTTAAACATTTGTAAGTAATCTTTAATTATCCACTTTTTTAAACCATAATCCCGAGATTCGCCACGGAATATTAAATGTCGTATTAAATGCATGACATGACAAGTAAATCCACTTAATAAAACACATATCGAATCGTTATTTTGTCCTGGAGTTCGTCTACCCTCTGTGGTGTTCTGTAGGCCCTGTAAGACAAAGGACCTTCTATTTTTGTTGTAATGTTATCATAACGAAGAGCCTTACGTTACCCTTGCAATGAAATTCTAATGTATAAGAACAAATATAGTCACTTTCCGTAATATTTTTTTTTTTAATCTGGTCTGATTAAGTACATCCGACATACTGTTTTCTATTTCCGCTATGGATTTACCTCTTATATCTACTAACATTTGCTTTGTTAATTTATAATTAACTATTCAACGCTTTGATTTTATTCACAGACCCCTCTGCCATCGAGTCAGTGTCGTACACCTCTACTGCCCACTCATTCCGCTTTGTGTGGGAGGAACCCTCTTGTGAAAGCCTACACGGTGTTTTGGATGGCTATGACTACGAGCTCTATGATCCTACTGATGGGGGGAGAACTGTCCGGTATCAAACGACCATCCGAAGAAACTATGTATTAATAACTGGTCTTGATGCTTGCACGGAATATCGCTTCAAAATAAGAGTAGTTACTACCCAACAGAGAAGGAGTGCATGGCATATGGAAATGGCATCGACTAATATATCAGGTTTGATAAATGAGATTTAAGCCTACCGTACATTATATTGCTTATAAAGACATACATTTTGCAATTATTCCGTTGTACACATTGGCACTGTGTGCGATTAAAGAAAAATTGATTCTAAGGGAAAGCATGGGAAACTGCATGATTCGAATTCCAATTCAAATCTGCTTTAATACAGTCCATCTCTTGACGTTGCTCCAAGATAGGTAGATAGCTTTTACTGCGAGCCTAGTTAAAGGCTCATGAATAATACTAATCTAACATACATCAGAAAAAATAGATGTAATTGAAGTCAATACATATTCTAAAGATAAAGATTGGATTTAGTAAACTCTCAGTGTAATCAATTAATTATCGGGAACATGAATTCGCTCGGATGAAGTGTTTATCCTTCCTTTCTGCACACTTTTCAGCTCCTGGAATGCCAGACATTACAGAGCTTACCCCGCATCAGGAAGACATTGGCACTACTGGTCTAACAGTATCATGGCAACCTCCTTCCTCACCTCCATGCCAGCCTACGCACTATGAAATCAAGTACTATGTTCTTCAAGGCGATATGTGTGAGGGCACCTCGAGTGATCGGATAATGACTTCAGCAGGGACCGTCAATGGTTTAACTTTTACCTTCAATGTCCTGGAGCTGCGTCCATACTCTGAGTACATGGTGTTTGTGAGAGGCAGAACCAGTAGCGGTTATGGTTATTCGGATTCCCAATCAGCAACTACAGGATATTCATGTTAGTATTGTGTGTGGGTGTGTGTAGGGTCAGGTGAGGGTGTGTGTATGGGTGAGTGAGGGTGTGTGTATGGGCGAGTGAGGGTGTGTGTTTATGATGTGAGTATGAGGCTGTGTGTGCGGGTATATATCAATCAGATGTATTATTTACGTCTGGGGACAGATCTTTACCGTCACCCTACACAAACATGAAATCCCTTTCGAACTGGGGTCCGTCTGAGTCAGTTGTAGGAGAAGATAGAAAGCTGACAGTACAGCCGACCAATGTAAATCTCAATATCTACTATATACGAAGCTAGAATAACTAGTTCAGTTCTTTATCTGACAAATTTGAACAGTAGGAGAACCATAATCTAAACTGGTAGTTATACAAATATACTTTGAATAAGACCTAGCAAGATTTTTTTGGAGAGTATGTTAAATGAAATAAGCTGGCCTAAAAGATCAAACAGAAAACAAAAAAGTATAACAATTATACTACAGGGGTAAGAGAATGGTCAAGAAGACAAACAAAAAGATTACGAAGTCACTACAAATGTAGAGCTGTTAGTAAAGACATGTAGATGAGGTAAAAATAAATAAAGACTAAGAAAAATTAATGAGAATGAGTTTTCCTCCTTTATTTTTCAGATCCTACTGGTCCTCCAACTAATATCCAGTCCACTTCCACTAAGAAACGCAGTATTGTCTTCACTTGGGAGAAACCAGAATGTGGCTATCGGAATGGACCAATCACAAGATACGAAGTTATGCTCTCCAATTCTGCAGGTAACCTTTATAGAAAAAGAGGGAATGAATACCTGTTCGAGTGCTAAATGAAGTGGATTCCCAGAGATCGTTTGTTTAAAAGTAAAGTTAAAAAAAAAAATCTGCCCTTAATTGACATCATCCTGGTGGTGCTTCTCCAATTCATTAAATCCATACATTGTACTCATTTCGTGTGGCAGAATGATGAGGGATAATTTCATCTATAAATTTGCGTGTGTGAGAATGATGAGGGATAATTTCATCTATAAATTTGCAAGGTAACACTTTGACAGCATGGATCTAAGTAGCTGACTTGCTTGCTATTTCTGAATGAAAATATGATCTAGTGTCAATTTCTTTGCCAACAAAAAATACCTTCTTTCTCTCAGGTAGATGAAATCGATAGTCATAATTTTGCCGCTTATTACACTGAATAAATGAATATATTTGTTTATTCTAAGCGTTAAATCCCCCTTTTTTTCCAATTATTTTTGGAATTGAGCGGACAGGTCATAATGCAGAAAAATACTTTGCCATTTCAAAACATCAAGTGATTATGCCCTCCGTTTCTTTAATATCTCAAACAATTTTCTGAATACAAAATCTCGATCAATGATGAGTTCTGGTCAGTACTGAAGTATTGCTGTAACTAGAGGGTTTATTTGTCAGTGATCGGTAAAAATAAGTCAGAACAAATATTGACTAAAGTTCAGGCATTGATCAAGAATCACGACCGGCAAAGGCAACATTAGTCATACATGAAGAGAAATCTGCGCAACATTTTCAAATTAATGGTTTCCTTTGTTCCATTCCGCGGAGTCATTTTGAGATTTCCTTAAACAAACAATTAACCTAGCTATTTCTTCGATGAACTAGTTTTATACTCCAGAGTTTAATTAACGTGTATTGTCTTGTAAAGGTGTTGTAGTCTAATGAATAAGTCTTCTAACTGTAGACTATAAGGTAATTAGCAAGACGTTACATTTGCCACTCAATTGTTAATGGTACCTGATATGCTTGAGTGCCAGTTACTTTGGCGGCTATAAGAATGGTAATAATGTCTAAGGGCCATGAGCGTCACTGTGTGATGGATATGAGCGCTTTATTAGAAGCCGTTACTATTATTCCTTTCGTTCATTTCCAGGAGATGTGGTTTATCATGGTAATGTGTCAGGATCTGAGCACGAGATATGTGAACTGACACCCTATTCGAATTACAGCATTAAGATCAGAGCTTGGAATTATGAACTAGCAGGGGAGTATGGTCCAGCGATTTGGACACAGACAGATGAAGCAAGTAGGTCTCAAAATGCGTGTCTTTTATTTCTATTTTGATAACGAAGAGAAAAAATATTTGCGTGAAGGACGAAAATTATATCTTTTTCAAATATTGTCGTTTGTTAACAATGTTAACCGTCTATCAATAAAACCAAAAATACAACTCTGATGAAAATCATTTTTTACTCAACATTTTGAAAATTTTGACTTGATCATTTACAGGAACTAATGTTATGTGAACACGATCTTGAAAAAAAAACCTTTTTGTTGTTACATTATTCATCCGTTTTTCATCCCCTCAGGAAAATAAAAAGATCATCGAGAAATCATTCTTTTTAATAACTGGAACCCTAATTAAGTATTTAATGCTAGTCATGAAATCAGACGTAATGGAGTTATCTTGAATTCTAGATATATTGCATGTCGACAGTTGTCCAGGGTGGATTACTGATTCTTAGTGTGCGTGTGTGCTATGTGCGAGTAAAAGAATGTAATATTATTGCTTCCTTCAAAATCACAGTCAATTATAATAATCATCTAAATTTTGTAACACTGCTTGTTGAAATCTATCTTCCGCCAACATTTCCAGTCAGTAGAATTCTGTGAGAATTTCTTTTATTGATACGAATTGACAGAAAACGAGACGTGATACCATTTTATACTATCTTCAATGTATGATAAATCATCAAGTTGTTTCGCCCATAACTATCCTACGACTCTTCTCCATGATGTGTACATTACAGAGCCAGCGCCACCAATCGGAGTAAATCTGCCATCTTCCGACCAGGAGAACATCACAGTAGAATGGATGTCACCGAACCCTCCTCTAGGCAGGATAATAGGTTACTACATTCTCTACTGGGAGACGGATGATAATAGTTCCACGCCCAGAAACATCAGCTTCCCGTGTCGGGACGGGCGTTGCTCTGATATTAACTACAGGTTTTCCAGAGTTATTCCTGATCTCCAGCCGGACACGAATTATTCGGTTCAGGCAAGTGTGATTCGTGAAAGCGTTATTTAACGCGATTCTGTACATTGATAATGAGGATATACGCATGATTCGATAACAAGGAGTGATGGGAACGATTAGGAAAATACTGATATTAAAAGGAGGCACTCATCAGAATAAAGCCCCATAAACGCTTTGTTGTTTAGGCAACTCATTACCGAACTTAGGGGATAAAATTAAAAGGATGACGTGAGAAGCAAATTTGTGGTTTTCCCGAGTTTTCTAATGAAATAAAGAAAAAAGAAAAGACAAATCAGTATTGTTTAACAAAACAACACCTTGGTATCTTTTTTTTTTCTTTCTGATTGAGTGCATACATGATAAACCATTCGTGCTTATTGGAAGCTAAAAATGTCAGGAGGTCCATATCATTTCCGTCCATCCATTCAAGGTCAATCTCTAAATTGTCTTAAATTGTTCTACTCTGTAAGTACTTTCCCACTCTTCTTCTCTCTTTTGTATTACAAATTTTACAATGATTTTCTTTCATTATATAGGTCAGGGCAGAGACCATTCGTGGTGTTGGTGACTCAAGCCCGGACCCACCTGCTGTCAGGATTACATCAGAAGGAAGTACGATAGATCAAAATAAAAATTCTAGACATATTATCACCCCCAAAATAAAATTCAGAAAAGGGAAATAAAGAAAGAACATGGAAGCAAAAGCTCTAAAAATGACATGTTTATAGCACACGACCGCAGAGACTTTCAAGAAATCAACTCAAGGGTGATTTCAATACCGCTACGTAGAAGACATCGTCAGATTACGTAAGAACGTCATTGAAGTGTTCCCACATTATGCTGATGTTGAAAAGAGTTTGCAACGTTAACATTATGTCTTGTTTACCCAGGTTAGCCTCATCAGTATCAATACTGTTCACCCTGAGGGCCCCGTAACTATTTCAATACCCACCGGCTTTAGCCGAGCTACCATGAAAAGGTGCTCAAGCATCCTAGGAATTCATTCCTACAGGGTACCCATTTACCTCACCTGGATGCAGAGTGGCAAATGTAGATTAATGTCTCGCCAAAAGACATTAACGCCGCGGCGGGACTCGTGGTATGGAAGTGTACATGTACATGATGTAATTTTCCATGGGTGTTTATTTCGATAGCGTGAGATCCCACAATCCCCGAGGATTTCCAGGTGTAATGTTCAGTGCA
Source organism: Strongylocentrotus droebachiensis (assembly GCA_035222895.1). NCBI lineage: Eukaryota > Metazoa > Echinodermata > Echinoidea > Camarodonta > Strongylocentrotidae > Strongylocentrotus > Strongylocentrotus droebachiensis. The sequence continues at coordinate 187,738 of JAVYIG010001711.1, read as the reverse complement.
TCCAAATAGTGACCGCGTGGGCACCCAAAACACATGATGATGCATCCAATCCCAAGGTATTAAGAAAGTAATCAATAATGTAATATTGAAAATCCTTTAGGCAGATCTGGAACTTAACCTCCCATTCAAATGACACTAATCTACAGTAAATGTTAAGTCATTGAAATTCTCTGCATAAATACAGCGCAAAATAATGCATAGAGAAACAAATTTGTCAACGGAATGATTGTTTTGTTTTAGGTTCAAAATCGAAATTGGACAATCGTACATAACATTATTGACTTGTATTGCACTTTTTTAATGATCTTATTTCCTGCTTTACAGTTCCTAGTGAGCCCCAGGAGGTGGCTGTTTCCAGCGGATCAAAATCTTTGCTGATTACCTGGAAGAAGCCGAGGTACCCCCGTGGAAATATCATCTCCTATACGGTAACCTCAATACTTAATTTCAAGGAAAGACCTCCTATTGCTTTATGTGTATCCAAACTGTAATCCTTTTACTAACCTTCTCTTTGGAGTTCTCTTCTATATCAGGCAATATTTGCCAGTATTTTCGGTGAGACTAGGTGACTAGGTTTCATCTGATTGCTTGAATAGGACTGATATCTTGATATACAAATATAATTAATCCATTTGAAAAGGAAACGCATTTAAAAAATAAATATATCAACGAGCAGGAGGTAATTCACGACCCAAATTTATCATTTCTGAATCACTGAATCATATGCTAAAGTATAGGTACAGTTGTGGAGTTTTTCCAACCAAGATTTGTTTAGATGAGTCAAATAAGCTTCACAGTGTAGGTTACCAGTTGGATATTCAAGTCTCTTTAAAAAAAAAAAATCGTTTGAACACCCCCTCCCCCCCCCCCCCCCCCCCGACAAAAAAAAAAAAAAAAAAAAATGTAAGCAGATGCATTTTACCGATCTTTTACAAATGAAAGAAGACAGATCTTTCCAGTTGTTCCCGGGTCAAATTGCAAATATCCATAATGTGACCTTAATACACATCAGTTGATGATAGTATTATCCACAATTGCGTTATCTTTTTCTTTCTCTCTCTCTCTCCAACCTTTTTTTCTCTCTTTCCCTCTCTCTCTCTAGCTGGCCTACAAAGTAAAAGAAAAGCCATACGACATATCATTCCAGCCGGAAGAATCATTTACGATGAAAAAGGTAGCGGGAGCCTCTTTGAGCTTTGAACTTGATGATCTGGAGCCAGCTACGCTCTATGAGGTCTACGTGGTAGCGTCCACTAGCAAAGGGGAGGGAGAATCTAGTCAGCATGTTGATGAATTTACGCAACCTCCCGCAGGTATTGGAAGAAACATGTAGGAAGTTGTGACATGACCATCCCCCCAAAAAACAAAAAAAAGATAAAAAATGAAATAAAAATAACAAATAACAAATAATTTGTTTTTACAAACACAAAAAATTACAACAACAAAAAAATAATAATAAGAATAATCATATAAATAAAAAAATAAAAAAATAAATACGAATAAACAAATAGCCTACATAAGTAATTGAGTAAATAAATAAATGAAATAAAAATATTTAAAAACGGATTATAATATTGTGAGTGGTTTTTGTATTCCATCTATCTTGACAATGAAGTTGAAGGCGATTAGACAAACCATTGCACACTAAGTTTGTCTTTGTATGCATGATAATGCTACGTTTACACTATGTTCCCGGCGGCCACGGCAATCACGTTTCAGGCCACCGTGGACGAAACGGGATGAACGTGAGAGAACGCGGAGAAAGGAATTGGCGAACGTGACAGGCCGTGAATGCCGTGGATGCCGTGTCAGATTTTTAAACTGTCAAACAATTTGCCCCGGCAGTCACGGTGCGGATGAGAAACTTAGTAGGCCGTAGTAAAACGTGGTGAACGCAACAAAACGTGGCAGTACGTAATAGGCCGTAACAAAACTTGGAGGTGGTCCGTAGTGGGACGGGAATCCCGCACATTCTCCGGCATCTAATGCTACGTTTACACTATGTTCCCGGCGGCCACGGCAGCCCCGTTTGCCAGAAACGTAGTGCGCCGTGGGATTTAGACCAATTTTATCTCTGGATTCAAGTTTTGTTACGTCTTGCCAAGTTTTCTCACGGTCTACCACGGTATCCGTGACGGGCCGTGGGGGGAAGGGGATGCTAAGTCCCGGAGGCTCCAAGGCGCACTACGGTTCAGCCCGCGTTCTACCACGGATGCCAAAACGTTCCCTCCCGGCCCGTCACGTTCTGATGGGGTCCCTCACGTTTCCCACGATCTGATCAAGGTCTGACACGTTTTTCACGTTCTGTCAAGGCTTTGTACGGATGAAACGTGGACGCAGGGCAGCTTTGGAGCACGTTTGTGCCGGCGGTATACAAAGAAGGTCTCCCAAGCAATAGCAATCATGGTATTCTGTGACCTCGCGTTGTGTCAGACCGTAGTAGAACGCAACGCGCCGTAGCGTGCCTGGCGCTTAAACCGTCCCACTACGGACCACCCCCAAGTTTTGTTACGGCCTATTACGGACTGTCACGTTTTGTTACGTTCACCCCGGTTTATTACGGCCTACTAGGTTTCTCATCCGCACCGTGACTGCCGTGGCAAATTTTTTGACAGTTTAAAAATCTTACACGGTATCCACGGCAATCACGGCCTGTCACGTTTGCCCATACGGTCCCCCGCGTTGTGTCACGTCAATCCCGTTTCGTCCACGGTGGCCTGAAACGTTGTTGCCGTGGCCGACGGGAACATAGTGTAAACGTAGCATCACGGTCTGTTCAAGTTTTGTCACGGTTGCTTCACAGTTGCTGCGCATTTTCTCCCGTTTTGCCACGGTTTGCCACGGTTCTCACGGGAGGCCATGGTGTATGATAGCCGTTTTGTCGCGTTAATCACGGCGCATCCCGGCGTCTGATGGTTTACGGGCGCGGCGCGTTGCGTTCTGACACGGCGCACGCGGTCGGGAGGTAGTATGTAAAAGACGGGCGCGGCAGGAGCTTCATTCGAGTCTGAGCAATCGACGACACATTACTGCATCTACAATATGAAGAAAGAAGGTCAAGCTATGCCACCGAAGAAGCCAAGACGTTCGAAACCCTCCGTCCTGCACCACCACCACCACTAGTAGTTGTTGTTGTTTGGTATTATCGGCGTTTCATTCTTTTTTAGAATATTTACGCCTTTCACTTTATTTCTTTTTTTTTCTTCTATATTTTGGTACTATTTGTAAATTCATACTCATCTCTTTTTTTTTTGGATAATATAATCTCAGATCTACTGGTCCATGAAAACCCCTCACCGCAATTGGCACCTTCCTGCCAGACCGGCGCGGTACATTGCGCAATCTTCTCGGCCATCATTGGCCTAGGCAACTCTGGTGCCGGTGAGAGGATTCTGGGGTAGATCTCCAGAGTCTCTTGTTTGGGGTTTACCGTCCTCAATCCGTCTTTACTCTTTCTTACCTTTTCTCTTCTAGTATTTTTCCATTTTGTAAAACCTTATTTTTCTATCAAAGTAGGTATCAACATCTTAGGGCATTTGGTTGTCGTGCGATATGTGCAAAAAAAAAAAAAAAAAAAAAAAAAAAAAAATTAGGAACACTCAAAACGCTTCGTTCTACGAACGAAGCGGATCAGTGCTCTCTGGGTCGCACTTTCTGTTGATTTTAGGAGTTTCATTATTTCGTTTGGGCTCGTTATATCACTTTCCATTATCAGCATTGCTCTTTCTATTGTATATTTTGGACATTCCATCAGATAGTGTGTTATTGTTTCAGGGGTGTTACAGTATTTACAATTTTTGTTGGCTTGGCCAGATTGGGTTGTTTGGGATACCCATACTTTTGAGGGGTCTGCGTTTAGTCCTATGTTGCAAAGTCTGAGCCTGCGAATTATGACTTCGCAGTCTCTAAAAAGGGTGCTCTCAAAGTTATGTTGAATTGTTGGTTTGAAAGGTCTTACGTTTGTTTTATTGTAATTTTGCCATGTTTCTTCCCAACTCTTGTATAGTTCTATTTTCAATACTGCTTTCATTTCAGACAAACATAACTTGTTTTTTATTTGTATTTCTTCAGTTAGGGCTTGTTTTGCGAGAAGGTCCGCTATTTCGTTTCCCTGTATTCCACAGTGAGAGGAGATCCATTCTAGATGGACTTGAATGCCTTTGTATGCCAGTCTTGTGTATATATACTTGATGTGCTTGGGAGGCCTTCTTTTTATACCGTGGGCACAATCGTGCTCCAAAGCTGCCCGGCGTCCACGTTTCATCCGTGGAAAGCCTTGACAGAACGTGAAAAACGTGTCAAAACTTGATCAGAACGTGAGAAACGTGAGGGACCCCAACAGAGCGTGAGGGACCCCATCAGAACGTGATGGGCCGGGAGGGAACGTTCTGTCATCCGTGGTAGAACGCGGGCCGAACCGAAGTGCGCCTTTGAGCCTCCGGGACTCAGCATCCCCTTGACCGTGACAAAACTTGAACAGACCGTAAGATGCCGGGGAATGTGCGGGCCTCCCGTCCCTCTACGGACCACCTCCAAGTTTTGTTACGGCCTATTGCGGACTGTCACGTTTTGTTACGTTCACCCCGTTTTCACGACGGCCTACTAGGTTTCTCATCCGCACCGTGACTGCCGTGGCAAATTTGTTGACAGTTTAAAAATCTGACACGGTATCCACGGCAATCACGGCCTGTCACGTTTGCCCATACGGTCCCCCGCGTTGTGTCACGTCAATCCCGTTTCGTCCACGGTGGCCTGAAACGTGGTTGCCGTGGCCGCCGGGAACATAGTGTAAACGTAGCATAAACGTAGCATTAGTGCACGTTTTGCCACAGTTGCTTCACGATTGCTGCGCATTTTGGCCCGTTTTGGCCCGTTTTGCCACGTTTTGCGACGGTTCTCACGGCAAGCTAGGGTGTATGGTAGCCGTTTCGTTGCGTTCAATCACGGCACATCCCGGCGTGTGACGGTTGACGGGCCCGGTGCGCTGCATCGCGTTGCGTTATACTTCGTTCTCACACGGCGCACGCGGTCTGGTAGGTAGTATATAAAAGCCGGGCCTGGCAGGAGCTTCATTCGAGTCTGACCAATCGACGACACATTACTGCATCTACAATACGAAAAAAAGAAGGCCAAGCTATGCCACCGGAAAAGCCAAGACTTAGGAAGGCCCTCCGTCCTGCACCACCACCACTAGTACGAGGAGCAAGAGGAGCCTGAAGATCCTCGCGCAGTTCACACCCGCCAGATGAAGAGGAGCATGCTGTTGCTACATACCCGGTCCCTGAACTGGAACCTGAACATGAGGCTGAGGACGCTTAAGAAGACGCACTTGCTAGGAGGAGGGAAGCCCCCAGGGTCGTCACCAACTTTACGGAGGATGAGGAGGAGCTCATCATTGACTTCATCCAGCAATATACGCTGTGCTCTAAGAGGCTGGCTCGTTACAAAGACGCGGCGGCGAAAGACAGACTGTGGACGGAGCAGGCCAGGCCTGGTGAGATATGTTGAGTAGTGGCCCAGTTGCTGCCTTCTGTCTTCCGATAGCGATTTGCGCACCCACATGGATCTTGCCATCTCATCCACCTTCTTCGCCTTTTTCCTGCCTGCTGAACTCTGGCCTTCCCTCTCTGCAAATACTGCTGAGCATAGACTGGACGTATGCACCCAACAAACATGCAAACACAAGATCTTCTTCATCTTCGGCATTAATGATCTTTGGCATCGAAATATCAGGATAAAATGTTTGCTATTATTTGGGAGGCCTTCTTTTTATGCCGTGGGCACAAACGTGCTGCAAAACATCCGTAAGAAGCCTTGACAGTACGTGAAAAACTCTTCAGACCTTGTCCAGAACGTGATAAACGTGAGGGACCCCATCAGTACGTGACGGGCCGGGAGGAAACGTGCTGGCATTCATGGTAAACGTGGGCCGAATCGTAGTCCGCCTTTGAGCCTCCGGGACTCAGCAGCCCCTTTTCCCGCACGGCCCGTCACGGATACCGTGATAGACCGTGAGAAAACTTGGCAAGACCTAACAGAACTTGAATACAGAGAACAAAATTTCCAAATTCCCACGGCGCACTACGTTACGGGTAAACGGGGCTGCCGTTGCCGTCGGGAACATAGTGTAAACGTAGCATTAGCATTCGTTTTACGGGCGTTTAACTCTAACCATAGACCCCAGTATTTAACCTTTTCAAGTCTCTATGACACTTCCTATCACTTTATATTAACAAATCGAGATGACGGGGTTCGATTTACAGCAGGGACAATAATTCCAGGTCCCACTTCGTAGATAAAAGAACTTTACTGCAACCATCTTCTACTTTTCTTTTCGAATAAGAAAAAAGAAAATAGCACAACTATCCAACTTGATTGCTACCAGACTACAAGTCCCAACCGACGTGTGCGGCCGTGGACAAGAGATCCCAGAGATACTTAGAATTTTCTTACGTGCCTCTCAGGTCTATTTAACGTGTGCAACTCTAAACAGAGGATTTTTCTAATTTTGATATTGGACAAAGGGCATTGCTCAATGAGGTTTAAGTTTGATGTTGATATATCTTGTTTGTATTGTGCCATAGCTGAAGAGCTTCCGATGCCCAACCCACCAGTGATAGTATCTTCCCTTGACGGTTCGCCTACCATTCAGTTTAGCGATGTGCTCGAATCTCCATATATAACGTAAGTATTCTTGCAAGCCATGTCTTGCGTGCTACAGCTACATATTCCAAACGATGATTGTCGACCTTAAATGATATAAATCTTCGTATCATGCTTATGTGTATATAGGCCAGGGTAGGAAACATAGTATTAAAAACTAAGTGTATGCTATTATTGTTTTTATCATTATTATTGTTATCATAATTGTAGTATTACTACCCTTAATAATACCATCATCATTATTTTAATTTTTCCATTATGTAACCAATGTCTGTCTTTTTAACGCATTGCTCTTCAATTGCACGATGCCTTTTTTTAAAGGGGGAAGGGGGAAGCCGGGAATGCATTTAGTGGGCCAACGGGTTTCAGTACTGTCTTTGTCGGAGACAAGATGGATGGCCATTTCTAACCTCAGTGTGAATCCTCATTCCTCCTATATTTTCGTCATAGACTACCTCTCACAACTTTTTTAATGAGCTTTTAGTATAATACTTCCTGAATGTGATAATTCTTAATTTGTAAAAGCAACTTTTTCTAGAAAGTCTGCCAGTCAGTCTCATGTCATGTAATGATGGAAGCTGGAGCATCAACATTATTTCAACAAGGGCCTATATAAATTTAGGTTTTCCTCGTCCTTACTTTATAATAAAATAATACTTATTAAAATTAAGGAGGTATGATCATGCCAAATATCCCCTTGCCCTCTCAGGCACATACTTGTTGCTGTTGAAGAAAGACTTCCGGTAACAAGGCGCCGACGTCAACAGGCAGCGTATGGGTCCTTTGCCGAGAATCCTTCCTCATACATAACAGCTAGCATCAGCAAAGATGATCTTCCGATAGAGCTAACTATAGGGGATAACAAGACCTATGGAATTTACCACAATGCACCCCTCAAAGACAAAGCGATATATGATGTACGAACAGGTGTTGAGAGCAACGTTGGAGGAATGGTAATATATTAACGGTGGATATGTATGTCCCAAGTGATCGACTGTCGGCCGCCTACACTGTGTAGTGGCCTACAGTTGGAAGTAATACTTCGGTGCAAATGTCGGTGATAAGGATAATGAGGAGCTTAAGAATTTGTGGTTCCGTCGTGTGTCACTGAAATCGTGATCATTGTCTACGCTTGTAGCTTGTACACTGTGTTCCTTCTAGATATCAAAAATAGGCAACGTGCGGTTTCTATTAAAGGACAGTTTCCGTGACAAAAACACGACAACCCCTTTTTGAATCAAAGAATTCAAGTGTTATGGGTTAGCTTTATAGAGAATTACAGTATTTTGTTACGATTCCTACTACATAATTTGATGGACCATTAAAGAAAAAACTTTTTTGTTTTGTTAAGTTAACCGCAATTATGAATTCAAACAAAAGTGGCCTAATTACTTGGTACTGGTCAATACCAGAACTCTTGTGGAAGTGCAGAATATTTCGCCATTGTATGTATATCGTAGAAGCATTAACACGCGCTTTGCGCTTTCCTGGAATAGAAAAGGTTCTATTTTACTGTTTTAAAACTACCACTGGATAAATACATCAACATTTGATTTCAGAAAATGATTTACTGATTTCTTGCTTTCCCTTTATTCAGAAATCCACCCTTTTCGGAGATTCGACTGAAGTAAAGACAGGTAGGGAGGCTTATTTTATGAGATTTTTGCACTTTGATTTGCTTTTGCTTTTGAATGGATATTGGCCTACGTTTAAACAGATATGGCACGTTCTCGTTACTTGAGCATGTAACTTCTTTTCGGAACAAACCGATCTTTTCACTATGTTCAATATCACTGCCAAACTAACTACGAATAAGTAAGCGAACGTAGTTAATTAGTTTTAAAAAAAACCTGTTCTCTACGATCTGGAAATCAAAGTGGTGAATGGAACCATAGATCATTGAGCAAATTTCTCCGAAGTTAATGGCTGTTGCCCAAGATTCCTGATTTGCATCAGTTTTGGTTGCAAGGCCTTACTATCTTGTGAATATATATACTACAGTATCTATTATACTGTATGTTATCTAGAAATCTACACTAATATAATAATTCAATACAAATCAAATGTACTAATCCCGCCGAGAAAGGATTGTTTATTCTCTTTAAAAACATATGTCTGGTCTTCGAATGACTTGAGTGATTTTGTTTTACAAAAAGAAACTAAACTGAAATGTGATAACTATAACGGCATGTAATTGTCTATTTGGATACAAGACATCGTTCTCAGGAATCTTTTCTCTCAGCAGTGTCGAAAAAAAGTTTAGGTGAAGCCAATTATCACCCATTTCAAGTTTGACATTTTCATTCAGATAAATCGATGACGGAAAAATGCACTGTGCCTGCTGTAATTTCAGTCAGAATTGAAAAATTAAAATTCACCTCTCCCACTTCCTTTATCTTCCTCAGGGCCAACAGGTGGAGGTAACTCTGTAGTCCCTGTGGTAGTAGGGGTCATATTTGCTCTTCTCCTCGTAGCTGTGGTGATAGTTGGTGTTTTATATTACAGGTAGGTCGTGGGTAACTCTGTGTAATATGACACGCACGACATATGTCTTTGTTTGTATTTTCTTTGTTTTAACCATTGAATAGGCCAAATGGTGCTTTCTCGTATTCACTACCGTAGGACATAGTCATATTCAGAGATTCTTCATTCGTGAATGAAATAGGTACTTAGACGTCATATGTTGTTGGGGACGGTTTATAATTATGTTTAACCATGGTATAAGCAAGTGCTTTAATGACCCACACACGAGCGCGTTATATTTCAAATTACCGAATAGGACAACATGATAATACTGTGTATTTTTGGTTAGAAATTACTGTGGTTATTATTTGTAGTAAAGAGTGGAAAAGTTGTCATGAAAATTAATTACTAGTAGTCTAGTACTTAATTTGCACGGAGAAGCTCGTGTATTTGTAGCGTAGTTTGCCGTAGTATGGGGGTAAATTTTAATAAACGTGTGCTTTCATTTTCCACACATTGATTTGAGCTTATTCAACTACAGCATGGTACAATATTTGGCACATTTCATATTGCTGATACTTTCGGCACATAGCGCCCAGCGTTTCAGGACGGCTATAACGATTTAGGCCTACTCTTAGTCTAATATTCCCCCCCCCCCTTATCATAGTATGACCAGGCCCTTTTACATATTGGTTTAATTTGAGATAAAGGTGAAAGTTGGCCAACAAATAACAAATACCACTAACAAAAATTAGATGAAATTAAGTACGATGAACGTACACAGCCTCTCGTGTTATAAATATCGTACAAAAATGCCTTACATAATTTGCAAGGCAATTTTATGGAAATATACCAGTTAAAAGTAGGAGATGAACACACTTCTAGTTGTTACAATCTTTTTACAAACAGAAGGAGAAAAGGGAAGTTCAGTAGACTCCCAGCGTCCATCCTCAGACCACGAAGAACCCCACCTGTCAGAACCAACAACAGAAATCAGTGAGTCCATACACCCTCTCAAGTCTCAATTACGTTTCGTTTATACAAGTAAAAGAGTTGGACATACATTGGATAACTTGAAAAAATGTTTGTAGATAACAAGATCGATGGTTAACAATATATATCTGCATCACGTTATGTATTATTATCATTGTTTGCTATTGCTTACTTTGCATTTGGAAGTAAAACGAGAAAATGATGTTCACAATTTTACACAAGTATTATGAAGCATCTATACTACAAAAGAGGATAAAACATCATACACTTTTTACGTACCATTTTATTGGATTGGACTGCATTTCAATAATAATAGGCGTGAAGTGAATCGTATAACAATATTGTCTAGGGTAAATATCAAAGAAAGATGACTACTTCGGCGCGAGCAAAAGGATTCATTTATTCCTTCTAGGTTCAAATTCCACTAGCGTTTCCCAAATAGTATGATTTGGTAATGTGTACATTAATGGGCATTCAAATTTGTCTACAAATGCATGTATATGAATTTACAATATAAATGAGAACATTGTAGAATTCTTCTCTTTTCTCTCATTCAGGTTCAATGACAATGTGCCAATGAGACAAGTGCATAGCCTTGGTAAGTTATCATGTTCAAATGGTATTAATTCTCTAATTCATTAACACCTGAATAAACTTAATGATCTATTTCATTAAATACCTTGACTCAAGGACCCCTACTTTTATCGGATATAGCTTAAGTTAAGGTTTGTTGCGTAACGTGGGTGGAGTATTAATCAAGGGGGCATTGGTATTATTTTTTACGCTGATCTCTGGTTTAATTTGTGGCCCGAGTTCGACATGTGGAACTTTAATTTCAGCACTCTCTGATTTGTCTGTCGTTGTGTTCACTAATGAAGAAAATACAACTATTGTTGAGATGACATATGCCTGATTCCTATCGACCAATCACAAACTGTTTCTGGAGGGGGAGGCAGTCAAAATGTATGATTGAACACATCCGCATGACATAGGTATTCCCTCCTTTGGTCAAAATCACCCACCTTTTCAAGGTTTTTGCGCTTTTTCAGGAATAATCTACCCCCTGAACAAGTTTAACTCCCTCGAATATGATTCCCTAGATGAGATCTTCCTCGACTCAAACCTTTAAATACACAAATTCTCCTGATTTTCGTGGTATATTTGACACTTTCCATGCGTCACGCGCCTGAAAGTACAGAAATGCCCCCCAAAATACCCTTTTCACGCGGGTTTTTTAAGGGGGTGGTCGTGCGTGTGAACACCAATAAACATGACTGCCCCCTATATAAACACGCCTAAACAATTTTCCATCATAACATATTATATTTACAACCAGGGCCATTCGAAATATAGATGCTGACAAGAAATTCTGATCAATTTGTGTAGGTCGAGGTGGTACACTTCTCAACGCGCCCTCCGTTGACGGCTTATGTAACGCAGCAGATAACGGAGAGGACGGGGCTATCTATGCTAACCTACAGCCGGAAGAAAATGCACATCAGCCTATCCCACTTGACCAACTCATCACCTATGTGGCACAGAAGAAGGCTAGCACAAAGAATGGTTTCAAGCAAGATTATGAAGTGAGTGCCGCTGGGTTCTGCCTTTTCACGTTGGAATGCAAATCTAAATGGTCGCCTAAAAGGCACAACACTTTGAGAAGACATAAATTATTTCCTACATTCGTAATTTTTTTGATTTAGGTTGTCTTTCACTTCGATTGCAAACGGTAAATTACTGTTACTTTACCATATATGCATTTTTAAAGACAGTATATTTTCTTTATAAAAATGTTATGTTCTTATGTAAATTTGTATTTACAAAAAAAAAAAGTTGATATCATTTGTGTATATATCTACGTATTTTTTGTCTCAAAATAATTCACGATGGAGAGCATACAAAACAAGAGACGTATAATGATTATTGACCAACATATTAACCTTTTCATGAATTAATACAACTTCAACTGTTTTGCTTCTGTTGGTTCAATTGTCTAAACATTTTTGTTTCTTCTAAACCAGAGCATTCCAGGTGGGCAGCTTCACCCGTTGGATGTGGCTAAGAAGATCGAGAACAAGCAGAAGAATAGATACATCAACATTATAGCATGTAAGACTACGTGGTTTTCCCATGTAAAATAACGCTAACACTAGCTTAAATAATTAATATTGCTTGGTTTGGTTTAAATACTAATGGGTTAAACAACGAAGTTGTAAGAAAGGTTTACTGATTTTGTATTACAGGATGTTTTCAATAAATTTGTCTACATATCTCTCTTTATGAGACTATCTGGAATCTTAAAATGTTATGCTTCTCTTTAAATGAATCTTTCACTTCCATATCATATGGATATGGTGTTCATGACAAAATGCATATCTTTGCGTATGATTCGATTTGTAATTCTATTTTTATAGGTGCATGAAATAACTTCATCTTTAATCATAATGACAACTCAGTATATACTATAATATAATTTTTTCAACAGATGACCACTCCCGCGTCCAGTTGCCTCTTCTTGAAAACGATCCACATTCAGACTACGTCAATGCAAACTTCATTGATGTAAGTATCTACAGATTACCCCTAGAAAGTAGAGCAGTCGTTATGGTGACGGAATTTCAACCTCCCCCTAACAAAAGTCAACAAAATACACGTGTCGAGAAAATTTTGCATAACAAATACATTTCATCGGTTTGTCTTTTCTCAAAATATGTAATTTGACAGCGTATCCCGTAATCACTTTTTAAAATATAATATTACATGTAAATATATATATTTATCATTTCTCTAATGATAATCATGCAGTATCTGCTATCATAGAAGAGCACAAATGCAACACTTTTGAAACATCATATTTTATTCTCTAAAAATAGTAAATAATATGTATATGTGTTTTATCATCATAGATGCATACTCGTATAGTACTTACCTGTATAGTCTATAGTCCTTAATTTTAATTGAAATATGTCACGGTTTGTTTGCGATTTGTATAATGTTTATCTTTTCATTAAGCACATGTATGGTGGAAGAAATGGAAATGTATTGATTTAGACTTATTAATGTCAATTTTTTTTTGTTCTACAGGGTTACAACTACCCAAAAAAGTACATCGCAGCCCAAGGTAAATATTTTCCCGGAAAAATAAATAAGCTGTAACTTTGTACACGATTCCGTGTGTAAAAGGAGTACATGAAATGTGTTTAACTCGACATCACTGTCATCTTTCGCATGAGAATTAAGATTGAAACTTCAAGTCCAATTAGGGCAGTGCTCAAGAATTTCTTGACCAGCAGTCTAGAAACTTTATCTGGAATAGCTTGCATTTTGTTTTGCTTGACCCGCAAATGTAACACTTGGTTAGAGTCATGATCATCTTCTGTAACGCAACTGCACAATGATTTTTCAATTATATTTGTTTTATTATTGAACAACAATTATGTATCGAAAATAATATCGCTAGTGATATTCGTTTGTCTCGCAATGTGGTCAATAAGGAATCTAAAAGATCACGACGTTTCGTATGCTACTGCGATACTTCGTCAGGTGATAAAAACTATTGTAAGCAAGGGTCTTTTATACTTTACGGGAGGACCGGCGGAGCGGTCTATAATTCGATCGATAATTGGAACAATAACGCCCAATGCCTATTGGTCGACGCACACGGTGATCGACCAATCACCAAGGCCGCTGGTTCGGCCGCTGGTTCGGCTGATGCATCAGGCCTATTGGCCGACGCATACGGTACTCAACCAATCAACGGGCCGCTGGCTCGGGCCGTCTGCTGAATGGAATCGACCGCTGTTGGCTGGCAGGACGGCGAGTGTCATGGCCGCCATGACACTCGCCGTCAATAGGCCTGATGCATCAGCCGAACCAGCGGCCGAACCAGCGGCCTTGGTGATTGGTCGATCACCGTGTGCGTCGACCAATAGGCATTGGGCGTTATTGTTCCAATTATCGATCGAATTATAGACCGCTCCGCCGGTCCTCCCGTAAAGTATAAAAGACCCTTGCTTACAATAGTTTTTATCACCTGACGAAGTATCGCAGTAGCATACGAAACGTCGTGATCTTTTAGATTCCTTATTGACCACATTGCGAGACAAACGAATATCACTAGCGATATTATTTTCGATACTATATCCGCAATGAGTAATATATTTAGCATTAACAATTATGTACTTAAAATAGAATGACCTCCTCGTAATGAGAAACATATCACAACACCTACCGCTTGTAATCTGCTGATAGTATTTCACGAAAGCAGTTACCATCTTCATAATTATAATTGCAGAAAAAATACTTAAACTATAATCACCTTGACGTGGAGTATCCACAGGATTAAAATATAGAGAAGTCTCACATCTCCACAGATCCTTTTTATCCACTATTGATTGCAGTTATTTTAAGTCATATGTTGCAAAGTTGCGTTATCCTAAGAAGTCGTTTAAACCATGAAAAAAGAAATCCCATATATATATATATTTGTGGAATTTTCTACAATCATTTTGACTGTCAGCAAACCATTTTAGTTTATGTCTTTCACATTTCATTCACTAGGTCCCAACGTAGCATCGGTGAAGGATTTCTGGCGTATGCTATGGGAGGAGGACTGCGGCAAGATTATCATGCTTACCAATATGGTAGAGGGTGACAAGGTAACAACTTTGGTCTCTTCTATATATCTGCCAATTGATTTTTGATTGATCTGCATTACTTTGGTACACTCGATGGGTTTCAGCCTCTATACAAAGGAAATGTATAGAGTTTTTCTACGTTCGTTGCCTAAAGGCTATGAATTTGATTTTAGGTTTTGTCATTAAAAAGACGTTTGTCTTGTCGCCATGTCACTTTACTGTATTATCTCTTTGCATCGTTTCATCGTTCAAAATTAATTTCATGCTTTGTCTATATAATTTGTTTCAAATGAAACACAATGGCAGCGACCCCTTCGTACCTATTCTTTATTATTTCGAGCAGTTTTTTAGTATTTATGCCATTATCAAACTATATTGTGTTCTTCTTCTTCTTATAGAGAAAGTGTGAGAAATACTGGCCTGACAAGAAGATGATATATGGAAAAATCACTGTAACGATGAAGAGTGAAGAAGTGAATACCCATTACACGGTCAGGACATTCAGTGTCGTGGTAAGTTATTATACAGCTTTTGAGGCTGTAATAGAAATTAAAAGGGAGTTGTAGTGCAGTATAAACTAGACAATGTTTTCCTTATCAGTTATCACTGTAAAACGGGAATCGTGTCTTTAATTTGAAAGCATTGGTGTCAAATGGGTACCCAGTAGGATGCGACCGTCATTGTTGGGCAAACAGTTTTTGAGCGTCAAATAACGCCTGGCTGGAATGCTCCCCAGGGATTGAAGATTGTGCACACAGTGAATGATGCGAGCAAGCCTGAATCCGACGACCAGGGTAAAAGTATATATGTAAGGCGCCTAGAGACATTGTATTAAGCGCTATATTAAAGCGGAATACTATTATTATTTAAACGTAGGCAATAAAGAACAAACAATTGCCAGTACGCATGATTTGAAATTTGCCATGTTTTTTTTTTTTATTCATTTGACCATATTGCCAGTTAGACTGCAGAGCTACCACACGTTGTCATGAAGTATTTGATCCTGTTTCCATGATAACGATCGTTTCATGGTGAATTTATTTCGAGAACAACTTTACCGTTACCTTTTAGGCTCCCATGGTGGAAATTGTCAAAATATTTGACCAAGTTAACATCTGATTCAACACTTATAAACATATTTGGCACTCGATCTGTTTATATTCACTGAATATATATAATATCTGCAGAAGTTTGGGGAAAACATCCGTGAAGTTGTCCAGTTCCACTACACCTCCTGGCCTGACATGGGTGTACCCAAGTACACCACACCTCTCATGAACTTCATCAGGACCGTCAAGCAACATCATACCAACAGCGTAGGAGCCATCGTCGTCCATTGCAGGTAGGGTTTTTTTCTTATTAAAGAGAATAATTGATTTTGTTATTGAAGGACAGCCATAGTTACCTACCAACCTCCTCGACAACTACCTCCAGAAAGACCATTTACTGAGCTGTGATATGCGCCAGGATGGACATTGCAGAGGCTAACGACGTGGCTCTTACTTACAATATGCTAGATAATTGGAAATAGTTGTGTGATGACTCGATATAATAATGATATAAACAACTATACTGAGTAACATAATATCATCAACGACACCCCCATTATACTCCTCAATTGCACTATTCTTATCAGGCCTTACATCCCTCCAACAAGAAATGTGCATATATGAAGTGCATTAACATGCAGTCATCTCAGGATGATCTTATATGCCTTGGTTGGGTCGTAGGTGTATGATTAGGGTTAGGATCAAGTGTGAGGGTAAGACGTTGGGTGTAAGTAGTTCTGAGATGTAGTCTGGTCACATGTTGATGAGAGATAGGGTTTTATACCACAATAGTAGGGAAGAAACAGTAATGCATGGATACGCTATATGCAAAGCAATCACATTCCCCTTAGTATTTTTTAATTTCAACATAAATCTCCTTTGGCCATTATCATCAGCATGAGATATGCATCATCCATTCTTATAGAACAATGATAAATTTTGCATTTGTTTCAATGTCTGCAATATTACACTACCGCTTGAAGGGTCCTTAAAATTTAGACATTTATTTTGTCTTTCACCGTTTTAGCGCTGGTGTTGGGCGTACAGGAACGTTCATCACATTGGATGTCATGTTGGACCAGGCAGAGGCAGAGAATACCATAGATGTCTACAACTTCATCACGGGCATGAGGCAAAATCGAATCAAAATGGTTCAAGTAGCGGTAAGTTTATTCACTGCAATGTTAATCTCACAGGGTAAAATAAAGCGATTCATTACACCTGTTATACAAAAAAGTGAAATGAATTTATATAAACAAATTGTTGTCGGGCAGGTCCAAATGATATTTCCCATACGTTACCGAACACGTCTACGACTATATCTGATCATCGCATTGAGTTAATAGCACCTCTGAAAGGTCAGATAATGACAAATTTGATGTCAATTTAGGTGTAGAACTACATATTACATATATGCAACATTTAAAGACATATCTCTTCTTGAATGGTGAATATGAATGGTTACCCTAATGAAAATATGAATGACCAGTTTATTATTGAATTTTTTTCTCCGATATCATTAAATTCTTTCAACTTTGACAAAAAGGCCCAATATGATTTACAATGAGTTATATGATGATATGATATCTGATACTATTCATCATAATCGCTATCATTAATTTGGCGTATAGGACATGTTTCACGAAGCCGTCCTAAGTACAAGTTCGTCGACGTCCCAATGGAATGCGTGTATTAAGCTCGACACCTGCTTCAAAGGGTTGTTGGTGAGCTTGTACTTTAATATGACGATTTACTTTTTAAACGGTACCTTGTTGTTTCCTTGCAGGAGCAATACCAGTTCATCTACGATGCCTTGTTGGAGACCTTTGTCTGTGGTGATACCAGCATAGCTCAAGATCTTTACCTTCAGCGATACCCCTCCCTGCTAACCCCTAGTCCTGATACCGGCTCCACACTGCTACAGGAACAGTTTGAAGTAAGTTCTCATCGATTTGACAACCCTTCCACTTTCTTAACCTACACCAGAAAATATGAGTGGAATGAATAGAAAACTGGTACAGAGTAATTTCAGGGAGATGATTGAACCATTGAACATTTGTTTATTCTCATCAAACAGCTATTTGCTGTGAGACTGTGACGGTGTGACCAATAAATGTATTTATGTCTTACTTCTTACTGATAAAGTTCTTTTGTTATTATGCCACGTGTTTATTACAATGTGAGAATAATGATATATTATTGTATAAGGTAAATAATTCATACTGCATACATCGACAGTATGATGATTGGAATCAGTCATAAAAATTAGACTTATGCATTTTCATTGCTCTTAATTGTTCGGTTGTACGTCATTGGCTCCTGTGACAATTGATCCGCGTCCATTTCCTACCATATCTCGACTCCAACTCTGACCCCAACTCTTCACCTAACCTTAACCCAAAACCTAACCTGAAACCCAATCACAACCCTAACCCTAACCCTAAATCTTTACTTTTGAGGAATTAAAGCGCCGGCGGAGAAATTGTCGCATGACAAAATGTCGAATCGCCTGTTATTCACGATGAATAAGCTTAGAGATGAATCGAGGTTTCGTTAATTTGTATTTTGTTTGTATGTTTTAGCGTCTGGACATGTTTACCATCAAGCCGAGGGATGATGAGCTGAGGACCGCCAGGAACTCGATGAATGTCCACAAGAACAGATACCATGACAAGCTACCAAGTAAGTCCTAGACCATTTGCCACTAGATAGATGAATAGACGAAGCTACCTTCGTGGTATCCATACTGCAAAAATAATCACGTGATGTATCCTATGTCAAGAGAGTAGAGTCAAATTCTTCTTAACAAGGATATCTAAGCTCTTCAAAATACCCGGCAAAGTCAGTTTTTTATGCATGTTCAATATGAAACAGAAGTATACACA
This sequence comes from Strongylocentrotus droebachiensis, assembly GCA_035222895.1. Taxonomy (NCBI): domain Eukaryota; kingdom Metazoa; phylum Echinodermata; class Echinoidea; order Camarodonta; family Strongylocentrotidae; genus Strongylocentrotus; species Strongylocentrotus droebachiensis. The sequence goes on along the minus strand of JAVYIG010001711.1, from coordinate 169,048 downwards.
AGACTAAACAGAGTTTCAATTAAAGATAAAGGTGAGTTCTGGTAATGCGATTGCATTGTGAAAGAAAAGGTGGGGAATGGATCAGAAAAAGTTGATCATGTGGAATGTAAGTATTGGTGTGCACTGTAAGGTTATGGAGTCACCAGAATCATAATAAATTTGGCCCAGTATTGGTAAAGTAACAAGCACTGTACAGAGAAAGATGTATATGGGACTACACAAATGGTGTCGGCGCTAGTACTACCTGATTTTCTTATCTGTTTATGCTCCTCACTCAGCCAATATACATTTTCTTCCAAAACTGTTTGGCACATGACATTTATTTGTAATCTCGAACATTCACTGTAAGTTTCGTTTGATTCTGTGAGAATTCAATTTCTTTTTTTCAACCAGAACTCAAGTTTATCTTTAACTCTTATCATGCTGAATTTGACAATAATTCATGTAGTAGTTGGTAACGCCCTTAGCAACCTGATATCCCCTTTGCCTGGTTTTGTAGCGGCTCTCTACCATTACTGTTAACGTAATGTTAACGTTTTTCTTTAAATATTGTATTTCCTCCCTTGTGCGACTTACTTTATTCTCTGTTGTCTTTTGTCTCTTATTAGCGGACAAGTCTAGACCATATCTAATCACAGAGGTGGAGAATGGAACCAACTATATCAATGCCTCTTTCCTACCTGTAAGTACACATTTCTAACTACATGTATCAAAACACCTGATATATATCCCTAATTCATCCAAATCTGTTATCTAAGATTTCAGCAAGGGCTCTAATAGGACTACACAAATAATTTGTCAGGACAATTACATCAGCTACTCTGAAATCACTTCAATTCTCATTCGATAGATACTGTTTTTAATCACTTTAAACAAATCACTAGGAAAGCAGATACCACGATGGTAACTAAATATCAAGGCATGAATTTCCCTTCATTTCTGGGATATTAATTTTAGACTTTTGATTTCCAAACCATTGTAATACAGGCTTAATGCATATTGCAAGAAGGACATATTATAGATATAATGACTACTTTGAGAGGAATAATTGTTTTATAGGCTCAAGGAGACGTTGCATCCTGAAATCACCCCAAGGCATGCCGAGAGGTGATAGCAAGATGCAACGTCCCCGAGAGCCTATAAAACAATTATTCCTCGAATATTAAAGCAGTCATTATATCTTTTATATACCGGTACTGTAAAAGAAAAAGGTTCACAGAATACATGTGCGACTTACCAATCATGTGGTATTCTCACGTGCAGAACTATGCTCCAGTAGAACAGGAAAAGCAGAAGTAATTAACAGTTAATCATTGGATCCTCACATACTAAAAAATCAGCATCAAACTTTGCTCCAGTTGAACAGGGAAAGCAGAAGTAATGAATAGTTAATCATGGGGTACTCACATAAGAAACAGCATCAAACTGTGCTCAGTAGAACAAGGAAAGCAGGATTGTGCTCCAGTAGAACAGAAAAGGCAGAAGTAATGAATAGTTAACGCAAACAGTAAGTTTTGTCAGAAAACTCCATAAAACTTCATGAAACTCCAAATTCGCAAAATATGTACACAGGCTGCGAGAGTCTAGACTACTTGTAGATGTTAAAAACGCAGTTCTGGATATTGGGCATGCTGGCTTGAAACGAGGTCTGCGTTGATAACTTGCAGGTAGAGCCTAGATCTAGTCTTCGAATTTTTGGTGCTCTTGCTGTCCGCAGAATTAATCAAGTCTTGTAATTGATCATCATCAAGAAGTTCAAACCTGGGAAGAGTCTCTTCAGCCATTTGTACCTTCTTTGAACATAAAATAAAGTTTAGAAACTAAAAAGTCAGAGATTACTTGTAGGCCTACAGTCGTGACCGGCGGTTGTCTGCGCTGTGTGCAATTAAAAAGCCTAAAATGTAGCGACCAAATTAATAGCACACAAACTGTATGGTAGCCGCGCTGCGCACAATCTAAATTTTAACACGCAAACCAATTTAACTATTTTCCTGGTACTCGGAATCTTGCGGGAATATCATTCATGAGCTATTGACCATTACTGGCATTGTTCGTCTTTTTACGGGAATGACTAAAATCACGACTGCAATTTCGACCAATCAGATGGCTAGATTTCTAAAGAGAGGTATATAATTGAATCTTTCCCTGTCACATAAAAGCAAGTTTCGCTCTGGTTGATATTCCTGTACCTTAAATGTATCGTTTAACATGTTTAGGGGCCGCAATTTTCAGGGCTCTAATTCATTTACAAGAAACCATGGTGTCCATCCTACATCAACAGGATCATTTTGGGTAAATTACATTAAACCATGAAGTATACACGGAGCGAAATATTTATGTACTTATCGAACGAATTATATGGGATAAATGAAACTCTCCTGTGTGGTTTCCTCTTGAACTATTTTAAGGAAGGATTGATACACAATTCACTCCCGTTATTTTAAATTGAAGATGTTCAATAGTACTTAAGTTTTCATTATTGTCTCACTTTCACTATGGTCTCACGGGAGGACAGACCGGGTGGTCACAGTGATTCAGTTCGCTTTTCCCCTTCCAGGCAAAGGTGGCGCTAAATACTTGAATAAATAAATAAAAATGATACTATTTTTCTCCGATAGGGATACACCAAGAAGGACATGTTCCTTGGTACCCAGACGCCTCTCCCAAACACAGTGGGAGACTTCTGGAGATTGGTCTTTGACTACAAGATTTCTACCATCATCATGCTCAATGGCTTAGCCTCAGAGGATCAGGTATCTATTATCCCAGACTCAAGATAATTCATGCAATGCATCGTTGTCCTCATAAAAGAATGATAGTGGTCAATTTTAAAAGTTACGGAATGACATTTCCAGAGAATTTTGTAACGGTAGGATGCAGAATAGAAATTTAACAGAAGGAAAGGAATCTTTGTATGTGAATCATGTTGTAGGTATATTTGAATGGGTAATTTTCATTAATGTCTCATTTTCTCCATGTATGACACGTGCGACATCGCAATAAAGTTAAAGTCCATCCCCATAATATACAGAATATCTGTTCAATAGTTAGCCATGCTATATAGAGATCTGCATCATATTCGTTAAACGATATGAACACGTATGGGTTTTGAAAAAAATTGTTTCCACTGTTAGGCCTATTATTTCATTTCGGTGTACTAACTTTAGATTTTTCATTTTCTATTTTCCTTCGATTAGTCTATGGCCGAGTACTGGCCGGATGAATCTGAGAGTGAAGTCACGTTTGGTCCTTTCACCATCAAACTCATTGATGAGGAGCACTATGAGGAAATATCATGTAGGACTCTGGAACTCAGAAGCACTACGTCCAAGGTACGTACTCGTATGATCGTACGAAGTCTGGTCTGGTGAGAATTGTTCAGTGATCAATTTATTAGGGTACACTTTCCTAATTCCTTATTTCAGCTGTGGACCCAACACTAGAACTTGTTTTTCTATTCTAACATTATTATCAATTTCCTCATGAGCTCCTCAAGTTGTAGACATGCCTACCTTACCTACAATGTACTACACCTGATATTAACCACAATCATTATGCAAGGTTTTACTCAAGACATGAGCTCACTCAATTTATTTGATAATGTGTAATCGTTTGATTGTGGGAACCAAAATGTCATTCATATACGATTTTAGTTGTGTATCGGATTCTCCAGTTCCATTATGTAAATTAGTTGAACCATAGTTATGTATCTTGTCGTATTTTGTAATTGTATTTAAAATCGATCAGTTAGTTGCAATGAAGTATTATAGAGCGGTTCTTGTTCTTGTTAGAGAAAACAGCGTATCAAATCAGACGAAATGATCATAAATCAACCAGAATCCGGCTGGTGGGCACCAAGTTGCGACTAGAAAGTAGAGAAAAGGGAACAGCAATGGCATGGAGGCAAGTGGTTGATTAAAGTACAAAAATGTTTAAGCATAATGTCAAACAGAATTCACTGAAGAAAAGAAAACACCTTACATTTCGACATTGTAAGATTAATGAAACTGTCCTGAAATGAGGATTACATGAGCCATAATTATGTCAGGAGGCAAAGGATCGATTTTTGTTTTCTTTCTTGTTTTTGCCTTCGGAGAAAATAAATCGGAATAAGTCTTCCTCAGAAAAGAAAATAGACAGGTGTGAATTTTTGTTCTACATAATGTATGCCAGTTCGAAATACCTGCAGAAGAATACATAAGAAGTTAATATTAATGCTGTGTATACACTGAATCGGATTTGTGCGGTTTTTTGTTTGTTTCCTGTTATAAATATGAACGAGATTTCGAGTACCTATGACTTGTGAGGCGGTAACCTTCAATTGAATCTTATAGGACGACTCAGCATTTAATGTCAAGCACCCACGACACTGGAGAAATGAATAATACCTTGTCCTTATTTGAGAATACTATACAAAATGACTGTCAAGAATTTGAATTCTCTGGATTTTTATTTTTTTCATTTTAAAAGTAAATACTGAATTGCTTGTTCGTCAGTGCTGAAAGAAATGACTTTATTCATTGAATTTATTGAATTGGTTCTTTCGTAAAAAAAGCGATGTGTATCGATACAGCACTATTCTTTTTGTTAAGTGATAATATATAGATATTTTGGAAAGATATGAGATCATATAAATTGATTTCTCCTTATGCTGTGAAGCACCAGTAATACTATAAAATTTCGAATAAGGTAGCAAGTATTGCAAATCTGAATGTGAGTGTTTAAATTTGATATATCTTTGATTTTGTAATGTAATCAATATATCAGGGTAAAGTAAAACAATCAGCAACTTCTGTGACAAAGATCAAGATCATAAAAGAGTACCCATCGTTTGCTCGTGTTATATATATAATATACAACTTATGTGTTTAGTACTTATTGGTGTTGCTATTGGCTGGATGCCCAAAGACTGATGTTGAGTACTAGTGTATGTCTATTACATAATCTGCTAAAGATTTACATGTAATAAGAATAGATATAAGAGCATTTTTAATGATCTTTTTCCTTGTTATTATGGATGCATATAAGAAAAATGACAAATATTCTTGAACGAAGCTGAATGTTTTGTTCTCTTGTACCTCCGGAAAAAGGTACGAAGAGAAATTGGTTCTTATTAAAATAAAAAATTGCTGTCTCTTTCAAAGAGAAGACGTTATTTAATCAATAGTTTTAATCATATGAAAGCAACGTGTTCTACACGGATTAATTCTTTTTTTGAAGATATCAGAATATTGATGTGAGACTTGTGAAAGCAAGAGATTATACAGTTTTCTTGTTCTTTAATTCTCACAAGCAGTTCCGCTGTATAATTTTAAATACGTTGATAATCATGATAAATCCTAATATGGAGGTTAATATTTTAATTATCTTTGTTTTTATATCTTGTTATCCAAAGCCAGGTTAAAGGAATATCACATAGCAATGTATATACATGTATGATACGAATTAAGACTATGATCAAGGGCTAGTCGTTTCCGCAAAAGTACTACGGTCAAGCTATCGATCTTTTTTATTATATTTGACCTCTTCTGTGAAAGGGGAGTTTGTGTTCAGGTTATCCGTGTGAATCATAGGAGGTCGCACATTTGTAAATATGTAAAATAATTAAGTGTATACATTTCCCGGACATGACAAAAGTTATCATACAATAAGCAGGAATGTGTGTGATTTAAGCCGGTGTGCCTTCTTTTCAAGGGAGAAACGTTCGATACATTTTTCCCTCTTAGTTGGATTGGTGGGGTTTCGGGGATCCACAGCAAAATTGGTCACCTGTGGCTTTCTTGGTATTGCGTCTTGTCTCGCTAACAGAGACATATGTGTTTTTGTATTGTAGTTTCGTTTGTGCTAGACATCGCTGTAATTGTCATAGGTGTTGCAGTGTAAGCTGTTTCGGTGGACTAGTGCTTAGTGCTGTCAGTGTTATTTGTTTAATGTTACAAAAGAAAAACTCCACAGGATTTGATTTTCATAGTACCGAGGTAAAGTTAATATTCAATGGCTAGTTTCAATATAATTTCTTTGAACTGTCGAGGTTTGGGAAATCGCGAAAAAAGAAATGATGTTTTAGAATTTGTTAAGTTAAAAAAGTTCCAAATATGTTGCTTGCAAGATACACATTTTGTAGCTGAGGAAGAAGCTTCTATAAAACGATTTTGGGGAGATAATTGTTTTTTCAGCCATAAAGCGTCAAATGCCAGAGGTGTTGCTATTTTGTTTGGGGAAGGGGTGCAATTTAATGTAAATAAGATTGAGCGATCAAAAGAAGGGAATTTTGTTGCGTTAGACCTACAGATATATAGCTATGACATAACATTAATATCCTTGTATGGTCCTAATCACGATAGTGTTAGTTTTTATGCAGATATTGAAAGACTTGCTTTGGATTTTGATAATCCATTAACAATTTTATGCGGAGATTGGAACTTGGTTCAAGATTTTGATAAAGATACATATAATTATATTCGCCTTAATAATCCTAATGCCAAGAAAAAAGTCGATCAAATGAAGAATGATTTAGATTTGATAGACCCATGGAGAGAATTACATGTCCTGGAAAAAATGTTTACATGGCGGCAACCTACTCCCTTTAAGGCGGCTAGATTGGATTATTTTTTGGTCTCCACTGAACTACTGTCACTCGTTAATAAAATAGAAATTTTACCTGCGTACAGATCCGATCATTCCCTGATCAAGCTATCTTTGAATTTAAATCATTGTATGGTAGGTCGAGGTTACTGGAAATTCAATAATTCGTTGTTAAGGGATGATAGTTATGTGGAAAAAATTAAAGATGTCATTCAACAAACGATTGAGACCTATTCTGTCCCATATAATAACAATGCAAATAGATTTGAGGTAGAAGGACAAGATACACAATATGAATTTACTGTAAATGATCAGTTATTTTTTGATACGTTGTTGACCATAATTAGAGGTGAAACAATTTTATACTCGGCCAGAAAGAAAAAAAGATTGGTAAATTTAGAATATGATTTAGAGAAAGAAATTATAGCTTTGGAGAAGGCATTGATATCAAAAACGGACAAAAATAGAGCTTTAGTCATATTAAATGAAAAGAAAGTTCAGTTAGAATCACTAAGAAAAGAAAAAATGGAAGGAATAAAGATGAGGTCTAAAATTAAATGGATGGAATATGGCGAGAAACCATCAAAATATTTTTTGAATTTAGAAAAAAGAAATGCTGTGAATAAACGTATATGCAAATTGGTCACTACTGAAAACAAGGAGATAACATCGCATGATGATATTATATCAGAAGTTGTATTATTCTACTCTAAATTGTATAAAAATAATCCTGTTGTTAATGTAGACTTAAATACAATATTAAATGATCCAGATATAAGTAAATTAACCGCTTCAATGTCACAGAAGCTCGAAGGAGAACTCTCCATCGATGAAGTTCATCAAGCACTTATAAATATGAAAAATAATAAATCACCTGGTCTATATGGATACACCGTCGAATTTTTCAAACACTTTTGGAAAGAATTACACATATTTTTAGTGAGATATTTGAACTCTGCATATTCATCCGGAATGTCCTATACACAGAAGTTAGGAGTCATCACTTTAATTCCCAAAGGAAAAAAAGATAGACATTATTTGAAAAATTGGAGACCAATATCTTTATTGAACGTGGTGTATAAATTAGGTTCCTCTTGTATAGCAAACAGATTAAAGAACGTACTTCCTTTTCTTATACATGAAAACCAGAAAGGCTTTATGTCAGGGCGCTTCATTGGAGAGAATATCCGTTTGTTATATGATTTATTATTGTATACTGATATCAATGACATTCCTGGTTTATTGCTGCTTATAGATTTTGAAAAAGCATTTGATTCTATTTCTCATGATTTCATTAGAAAAGTATTGCACTTCTTCAAGTTTGGTCCCTCTATTGTAAAATGGGTTAATGTATTCTATGAAAATGCTCAATCCTGTGTATTAATCAATGGACACCTGTCTCCAAGATTTTCAATAGAGCGAGGTTGTCGTCAAGGAGATCCCATGTCAGCTCTTATCTTTCTGTTATGCGCCGAAATACTAGGTCTCTTGTTTAGAAATTCCGATTCCATTGTTGGTTTGAGCTTACCTGGCAGACAGATTAATCAATGGACACCTGTCTCCAAGATTTTCAATAGAGCGAGGTTGTCGTCAAGGAGATCCCATGTCAGCTCTTATCTTTCTGTTATGCGCCGAAATACTAGGTCTCTTGTTTAGAAATTCCGATTCCATTGTTGGTTTGAGCTTACCTGGCAGACAACTTAAAATAATTCAATATGCAGATGATACTCTTCTAACATTGAACGGGTCAGTAATGGAATTAAACAGTGCATTAAACATTTTAGATAAATATAATGCAATGTCTGGTTTAAAAGTTAATATACAGAAGACACATGCGATTTGGATTGGAGGATTTAAAAACAAGAAAGATGGTGTTCTTTTGAATAGAAATCTAAATTGGGTGTTTGATGATTATTTCAGATATTTAGGTATAGACTTTTGTACGGATTTGCCCAAATTGATAATTCACAATTATAATGAAAAATTTAAAGAAATAAAAAGTCAAATGACATCGTGGTTAAGACGATACTTAACTGTTCTTGGAAGAATCACTGTTGTCAAGTCATTGTTGGTATCCAAATTAAACTACCTTTTTTTGTCCCTCCCTAATCCTGGTGAAAATCTTTTGAAAGATATAAATGCTCACTTTTATAGATTTATATGGGGGGAGAAACCTGATAAAATAAGTAGAAATCAAATGTCACAAAGTTACTCAGACGGAGGGGTTAAAATGATAGATATATACACACATTGCCAATCATTAAAAATATCCTGGATTAAGAGATTAGTAATTGGCTCAATAGATAGCAATATCCTCTGTCTTTTGCAATCTTTCTTGCCTGAACGGCAAGATTTAAAATTATATATGGGAAACAATTATTTTCGGGAACTGGCAGGTAAAACAAAGAACATTTTTTGGAAAGAAATGTTCATGGCTTATAGTACGCTCTTGTCCATGCATTATGATAACATTTCTTGCCAACCCTTATGGAATAATGATTACATTAAAATAGGCAATAGCTCAATATATAATAAAAAATTGTGTCAAAAGGGAGTTCGTTTTGTTAACGATATTTTAGACACAAATGGTGATTTTTTCTCTCTGGAACACTTTCAAGAAAAGTATAATATTCAAATAAATTTTCTTTTTTATCGTGGATTATGCGATGCAATTAGACAAGGGTTTAACAATTGTACTATTTTTAACAAGGTGCCACAACCTCTTTTCCCAGATACAATGGCATTTGTTATGAAACGTATTAAAGGATGTTCACATATCTATGCAATTTTATTAAAAAGAAGAAAAGGACAATGTAAAAGTTTTCTTAAATGGAAATGCATTTTTGACCTGAATGATAAGAGTTGGGAAACATATTGTTCTATTGGATTTAATTGTACTATTGATGTGGGCTTACGATGGTTTCAGTTTAAAGTCTTGCAACGCATATTATATACGAACGATCTACTGTTTAAAATGAATTTAGTCCCAAGAAAAGAATGTACATTTTGTAATGAAAAGATTGAAACAGTTATACATCTGCTATGTGACTGTACGCATGTTAAAAATATTTGGGGTAAGTTAGAACACTGGATTAATACTGGAACCGGAAATAAATTAACATTTTCATTACAAGATAAATTATTTGGTTTAAAAGGTTCAAATAATTATGCATTGAATTGTATACTGATTGTGGTGCGACAGATGGTGTATACTTGCAAAATAAAGAAACAATTGCCCGACTTTGATAATATTAGAGTTTCGATTATAAATTACTTCAAAAACGAAAAGTATATTGCAAATTCGAATTGTAGAAATAATAAATTCACAAGAAAATGGTTTCAATTCAGGAATTTGTTTACTTAAAATGATATTTTTTCTGTATTTGTTTTTCTTTCCATGAGTGTTAGAAATGAATTATTGATTTGTTATTTTGTGTTAACTCAACAGTTCATCAATACTTGTATCTTGAAAAGCCAATTTTATTTTATTTATGTTATTATGTAAATTACCTTGAATATATATTTTTGTATGCGTTTCAAATGAAAATCAATAAAATCCCTGTGGAGGGAAAAATATGAAAAAAAAAGTATTATTCCCAATGCTTTAACGCCTTGTCTAACTTTAAACCCAATCGCAACCCAAACCCAACCCTACAGTGTATATCATTAAAGATACTAAGATGGGCTTAAACATGTCAAATGTCGCTTGAGCATATCGTCTGATTACTGACTTGTAATTGGTTTGAACTTTTAATTAACACAATATCTCTCTCTCTCTCAAAAAGAACAAAAGTAGAGAACATTATGCTTAGTACATAAAACGCAAAAGAACAATCACTAGATGTTAGTTCAGGCTTATGACATTAAATGATATTATAACGTTACTTATAATCTACTGTGAACTGATGGATCATCAGAATAATTCTTTACATGAGTAATATTTGCTACCTATACCAAGATATTCATTCAGCTTCATTAGATCTAAAAGTTTCTTGTTTAAAATGTAGATGTAACATAATGTGTTGTAATGAATTACTTATACTTGTAACACAACGTGAATTTCAATTTCCTGTTCACCCATTATAGTCTCGAGTTCAGACTGTGTACCAACTGCAGCTCACCACATGGCCCATCACATCTGAGATATGTACCTCGGCCATCTCCTTCATTGAGCTTCATCGCAGGGCTATGGTATGGAATGATGCAAATGCTAAAGATGCACCAATCATGGTCCATTGCAAGTAAGTACAGGATGTACTTTCTGTGAGTATAGGAATGTCACATGGCAAGTTATATATTTAAAACGCTGTTATACAGTGCAGGAAAGAAAAGGACCAGCAGAAATAAAGAGAGGAAGATAGGAGAGTGGAGAGAGAGAGACAGAGAGATAGAGAGAAGGAGAGAGACAGAGAAAGGGAGAGAGATTGAAACTTGGCAGAGATAGAAAAATATAAGCTAATAACTATTTTTCTTTTTCATGTGGTATAATGCCTGTAATTTATCATCTTATTACCTTGCGATGAATAGATGCTCCCTGTAATGATTGGATCTTGACGAATGTATTTTACTTATATTCTATGACAATAATTATATCTTGACGATTGTGTCTGTGAATTTCTCTTGTAGGGATGGTGAAGGAGCTACAGGAACATTCTGTTCTCTATCATCGGTGCTAGAGAGACTAAACGTAGAGAAACTGGTTGATGTCTTTCAGGCTTGTAAGAGAGTGAGGGCAATCAGACGAGGGGCAGTGGCATCATTGGTAAGAGACTGGTTACCCTTTTTAATCCCTCACCCTGTGACATCTTCCCGATAATAAACGTTTGGCGAGTAAGCAATTTACAGTACCACTCTGTTCAGCTTATTCCCATGGTAAAGGCGACAAGATCTCAATATATTAGAGAAGAATTAACCGAGGGCAATATCAGTGGGCTTTTCAATCACTCAGTAAAATGAGAAGCATGACAAAGACACATTACGTAAACTGAACATGACTTATATTGGATATACAAAATAATACTGAAATTGCCATTGAGTTGATTTTTTGAAAGTCTGCGAACGTGTAAGGCCAGCCTTATATTCACTATGTATATACAATGAAGATGATGATGATGATGAACAGCATTTATATGGCGCCATATGTCTATTTCAAGAAAACATTCAAAGGCGCGATAATATATATGGGGCCAGTCACCAAGAAATGAGTCCAGTGTCGCATTAGCTCAATCGTAGTAATAGCGATGTATAGTGTGTATGTACTGAAAATTGACCCACCTACCACATTTAAGATTTTTCCAAAAATCGACTTATTATTTCTTTGTTTGTTGAAAGTTTCATTGAAATCGAATGATGGGAAGTGTGTTGTTGCTATGTTATTGTTGACCAGACTATAATATGTTACGCATCATTAACTTTACACCTAATTATCTCAAAACTGGGTAATCCCATTGTTATAAAGTCCAATTAGGTTTTTGTTCATATTTCTGGATATAATTTATCAATTTTAATGTGTGACCCCTTAATTTAAAGCTTACTTAATGTAGATTCATATAATACTTAAAAACAGGAATAATTTTTTTGCGACACTGGACTCATTTCGTGGTGACAGGCCCCATATATATAATTAATTTAAGGGAAATTGCTGTTTCAAACTGCACGACCAGTTGTTCATAATTCGTTCATCAAATATAATACAATTAAATTTGCAAATTGTGTCAAAGTTTACTTATCGCTTGAATTTACAGCATGATTTATGCAATGGATCTCCTATATTTCCATATCTTCATATGATAAGTGGGCCATTATTTATTTTTAAATGATTGGTCAACTTTAAATTCGAATCTCCATTTTATAAGCCGCCAACCGGATCAATAATTTCGGGTGACAAGTTTTCTACTCAAGATGTGAATCTACAATAGCTATCTGTTATTTTAAATTTCAAGAAGAAAACAAAAACTGAGTTAGTATGCTTTAATATTTTCAAAAGAAGTCAGAGGCTCGAAAATGACTTTTATTTAAATCAAATATTTGTTTTATTCCAGGCCCAATATGAGTTCATTCACTCTGTTCTTCGACTGTATCTGGATTCTTATGACATCTACGAAAACTACCGGACATAGGATTTAGTCAGCACTCTCATCCAGTAATGAAAAGAGTTGGATGTCAAAGCAAATCTGTCTTGTAATTTTAGCATTCATATCTTCGAATGAGTCGAAATTTTAATGTTCTTGATTTGAAATTTGAAAGAGCACTGTTACTTTTTAATGTGCTGCAGATCTGTATTTTGTATTGATTACTTTATTCATGTTTATGGGAATAGCCTAATACCTTCTTTGGATGAATGAAGAGTCCCTTTAGCGTAGGGTTAATGTTATCTTTTACCGATTTTTTGTAATATCGAGATTTTCTTGCCAGAACATGTGTGCCATCATAATAAATACAACAATGACTTGTGAATTTTAGTTAAATTGTGCAATAGCGGAAAAACACTTGTTTTACAATTGAATAGAAATAATAAAACGTCGTATTTCTGTTTTCAATTCCACGTACTCCAGGATAAATTTTCTTTAACAAAAACACAATGGTTATGAATATTTCTGATTTTAGCCTTTAACTGTTAACTCATCGCTTTCACACAAGAAAAGACCATGACACAAGACTCTTCACTCTTCAAGATTCGTCAGGTTTACAAATACTCTGAAAGAGTTTTTTGTTTATGTTCGAACTTAATAGGCATCCAAACACATCGTACCATACAAAAATCATAAACTCTGTTGAAGGTAATTACAAATTGCAATATATCAGTGCATCAATATTATGTAATAGTATGTATATATCTATGGTATGTCTAAAGTTTTACTTCTGTGCCCTTTGGCGGACATTTCTATTGCCATATTATTTGTCTGTGTATCCTGTATGCAATACTAAAAGTCTATGCATCCAAAATATTTCCTTGCAAATATCATATTTTAGATTTAGTCGTCCGTTTTCATCACTGTTGTACTTTGTAACACGTACTGATAACTTAACGTAAACAAAATATTTAGCGCATATTGTATGGGCCATTGGTACTAAAATTGTATTGCAATAATATGTCAACATGAATTTGTGTGTAAGATTATACACTCATAAACACTTTCTAAGCATTCCAAAAGCTATCATCCTAGTCAGTACTCTCTGAAATTTGTCTATCTTAATATAACATTCTTAAAATCTAATCATGAATTAAAATGTGGATTTTATGTATTTGTAAATGGAAATGCAATGTGTAAGCACAGGAACGTTTAATGTTGTTGTGCTATAACATTACAAATATGCAAGCATAGAAAAATCATACAAAAATTAGATATATGAATTTGATGTTTATTTGAATGGATTTGCAGTGCGTTTGTACATGTATGTTAAGGTTGTTTTGCTATTACATTAGATTTATGCAAGCATAATGATATGATGTTTTTTTTTGTTTACGTACATGCACATTTGTACGTACTGACTGTATATAGAGCAGATCGCCAGCATGTTGACTTAAATGAAGAATGTACAGTCAGCAACAAAAACAAAAAGGAAAGTGGACTCACTCTGAATCAAAATTTTCAATATATAAACCGTTAATAAAATATAACAATATATAAAAAAATTATATATAAAATATACAAGTAAAGACAAAATAATACTTTACCAACATCAATGAATATCAACTTTGTAACTTTCATGCTTGGATTGGCACATTTATTTAACCATTAGAAGGTCTGAATAAGACAATTGCAAAAATAGAGCAAGTAGCTATTCAAATTTTAATCAACATGTACATCTCTAAGATATTTTGTTCAAAGAGGAGAATTGAGCTCTGGATCTCAACTGGAGTCTCAGGGCTGCATGGCTTTGACAAACACGGTTAAGATATGCATCTCAATTCCACCCAAGATCGTAGACGAGTCATGGGATACCTCCAATGCTCATGAACTTATGAATGGCCAGATTCCCCATTTTGTTTACATTTTCTTTTAGAGACTCCTTTATTGGAAAATGGATATGCTCACTCATGTTTACATGAAAAATTCCGATTGCATATCATCTTAAGTAGAATTATGAATTCATGCCTATGCTGAATTATGAAGGATAAGTTTACATGAAATATTTATCTAAAAATCTTAACTATGAATAGTGTCCACGATCCTTTTTTTGTGCTGAGTGTATGTAGTTGTAATGACCAATCATGTAAGATGCAATTGTCTATATCACAGAAACTACTTATCTCGAGAGGATAACACGCATTAAGTTGAGGTAAATTTATGATGATGTTAACTTCATGTTAAGTGTATATATTGTAGCTCGTGACTTTCGTATTTTCTCGTGATTTGTTTATTTTTTTCGTTTTAATCACGAAATGATTTTAAAAGGCGTCATTTTCATAAACTGTTTTTCCGCCAGTTACTCTTCAAAAAGTCGTTCATGAAAATTATTTTATTAAGATTGTAATGTATATAGTTTAATGAAATCAAATTTAAGATTCTAAGATTCTCTCATGTGGAAAGTTTACGAACGATTAATTATTTAATAACGTACTGAAACTATGGAAAGTAGTAAATGCAGAGAATATTGTTATGTTAACACTGTATGGGGTTTTTGAAATTCGTTTTGCACTAACAATTTCAGAATTTGATACATCGTAGTAATCATTCCACATGTGATATGGCTCATTAGGTGATAAGTACGTAGTTATACATATCACCTTTTTAACTTTTGATTTAATATACCAGATGGGTGGATAGAAAAGGCAAACATTTCTGCACGTACTGGATCAATTTGTATTATATGACTATTTTGCGTTTGATGCCAGGAATTTTGAAGAGTACGATAAACTTCAAATTCCTTCAGTTAGCAATACTTAGAGAGATTAACAAAATTATTTTGGCGATCCTTCAACTTTTCGACAATATTGTCGCCCATGTATATTATGACAATGTGGCAGAAGAAGAAAAAAATCATTATTTGCAATTTGAATAAATAAATCCTGTCCTGAAAGTAATATTCCTCAAATTTGTAAGTCGTTACTCATTTATTTTACTGGAAGTATCGTTTATGGAATTGCGAGCTATCAACTTATAATTTTGGATCTTTTTCTTTCTGTTAATATTATGATGATATTGTAAACGAAAATAAATTCGGCTCACACCCGGGTGAATATCATGATTTGTAAAATAAATTAAATGAGAGAAGAACAAAACTAGACTTGATTAATGGTTCTGAAATTCACAGAAAATGCTGAAGTAGAGAATTGCTCGCTAGAGAAAGAGGGATTAAGAGAAAAGAGAGAGAGGTAAATGGAGAATAGAGGAGTGAAAAATAGAAATGGAGAAAGAGAGGGGGAGAGGATAGGGAAAGTAAAGAAAGGAGTAAGAGTAGGAAGGAGATGGTAAGGGGAGAGAGAGAGAGAGAGATGGGGAGAGAGAGAGAGAGAGAGAGGGAGAGAGAGAGAGAGAAAGAGAACAGGAATTGCTTCCCGTGTCACATGAACCATACCATAGAAGTACGCTTCAAACACGTGCCTGGAAGTGTCCATCCGGGTGACCTAAAGTACAGATACCAGTGTCCGTCCTGAGTTCTTGACTGGAGAAGGAAAGTGAATTAATGAAAAATCAAACATTTATATTGTTTTAAGTTTAAAAAGCAACCAAACCTCGCAACTTGAACGATGATTGGGTTAAAAGCTACATCTGTCGGAAGTTATTCTTCAATGGAAGCAAATGTGGGACCGATTACAGACCCCTAAAACCCCATCGTACGTCATTAGGGTCCATTTCAGAGGTTAATGGATACGGGTGGGTATAGCACTTGTGGATGAGAGTGAACCCACCCCCCCCCCCCCCCGGGTTTCCATCCCAATGGAAGAATTGTGTTTATTAAAGAAAGAACGAAACAAGAGGGATCTACAATATGTTGTACAGTCCTTTTGTGCAAAACGAAAACATGATCCTCATACAGGCACAAACTTATTGCAATTTTGCAAAGTTTCATCTGTTAGAATTTTCCTGTGTACAATTATAATAAACCAGGGATGTATATAGTTAATACGGTATATCGTCGCTGTGTTTTTTTAATCAGCGGGGATTCTTCCACGATAGATCATACGGAACGGAGAAGAAAATAATTATCTAAAATTTTGTATTCAACTTGGATACCTCTACGAGGAGATGGAAGTTTGTTAATATTAGAAGTATCAATTTCAATTCGTAATAATGTTTTCTGGAATAATAACGTGTTTTACGTGGTCAACTATCCCCTCCCTGGATTAACCTATTTCGATATCGTCTTCTGATAACTTAAATATACATGCATTATTAATAGAAGAAAAAAATGATGATAAGGCTTCTGCTAGCTACCCTGGGATTCTGCATCAAACTTGAGAGAGAGCACATGGGATTAAGCTACCCCCCCCCCTCTTCGATCTTTCTCCGCTGCTACTAGCTAGCCTACATGCCAGTTGTGGTACTTCATCGTGTCAAAATAATGAGGGATGGGGGTTCGCTAAAGTGGGCTAATCGCGTCAATCCCGCCCCACAAATGATTGATTATAACTGAATTCAAGCGAGGCACAGGTAGAAAATTAATACAAGAACCCAAAATCTCCCCCCCCCCCAAGTTTCACGAAGCCCCCACTATTTTCTAGAACCGTGCCTGGATGTACTAGAGTTCGGAGCTGAAATAGGCTAAGTTTGTCAATCCCACCCCAAAAATTACTGATTATAAATAAATTTAAGCGAGGCGCAGATAGCAAATCAATACAAGAACCCCAAGTTCCCCTCCCCCGAGTTCCTCGAAGCCCCCAATATCATTTTAGAACCGTGCCTGCTGTAAGTTGTAAACACAGACTCTCATTCGACAATCTAAGCATGCTGACTGTGTCAAAGTACAGGGCCTAGTGTTGAGTCAGCTTGGAACTCAAAGCAAGCCTTGCCTTATGGAAGAATTAACAGATGTCCGGATAATAATCATATTTCATCATGATATCAGAGTTATATCATCTCACGATGACGCAAGTAAGGAGAAATTTCTAAACACGACACTAATGCGTGTTTCGTCGACCTTTACGGGGAAGTTCAAATCGTGGAATTTGGAACTGCGTGCAACATGTGTTTGAGAAATTATCTTAAAGGAAAACTCACACCAATACATAACTTTTAGTTATTCTGAGAGATTTGTTATAATCTTGGCCATTAATCTAAAAGATTTCCCAACAAAGTGTAAGAGAGAGGTATAAAGCAGGAATAATATACAGCTTCTCAGCAGGACATGGGCATCGCCATTTTCTTGATAACGTGACGGTCTATGCCAAGGCGTTTATCAACTAAATGTATTCAAATATATGGATGCTTCCTTTTCCTTACGTTCAAACTTGCATTCTGACTTAAATCGTAGTATCCCATCCCAACTGAGGCATATGAGAGGAACAGCTATTATCACGATTGATGGGTGCAAAATATTAATTAAAACTCAAGGCCATCCAAATAGAGATTTTGGCCAACTTGGATCCATTTGGACTCAATATGGTGTACATTCCTTTGTTTTTAATTTGCAAGAATAGTTCTCCATATTATGTTAAACTAGGACCGCGGTGGCCAAACTTTGTATACAGATGGTTCTGAAAATCGTAAAAGAGATTCGGGGGGGGGCTGGGAGTCAAAGGTCTGCCCACTCGTTACAATATTCAGCGGTCACCTCACTGACTGAATAGGTCCAACATAATCTTTCATAAATTAGGCATGTTTGTCTAATAGGAAATAGGGTCCCCGTGCACCATCGACTTTTGTTTGTATATACCCAGCTTTTTGCAATGCTTTAATTGTCTATTTTACGAATTGTTATGTTTCCATCATGAAATCCTATCCCGTGGGGTAATAATGGGGAAGTATTGCCATTTCTGCATTTAAGAGCGTTTTAGTATGGTCAGCTAAATAACAACTCTAAGATTGAGAAATATTACGGTTTTCATGCACACAAAGAAATCCATTGCCTATTTTGTGCAAAATACCATCGACATCTGAGTATTAGAGGTGACACGCCGACTGAGGAACTTATGTCACTTTTATATTTTCGTAGTGTACAAGTACAGCCACGCCTCTTCTTTCTGACAAACTTTGGGCCATAGGCCTTACAGCTATAATTTTGAGAATAATTTTAGCGAGCTCGTGATAACTAAACAAGACGGAATTTTTGACATCGTCCTGTTGAAAAAAATATGTTTGGTGCATTGGGAAGATTGGGTGTAACCCGAAATTGGGGTATGTTAGGGCTGATAAAAGTCTATGTCTGCCACAAATATTTCATATCAAAAGAAGGAAAGATATCCGACTTGTCAATTGGGACGAAAGCAAACAATGATAGCTGCAAATGTGGTTGGACTTTTGTTTGCACAGGGGAAGATGAAATTTTATTTAGAATTGAAGAACAGAGGAGGTTATTCCACTAATCATGGGGGTGGTTGGGTGATTGGATGAAGCTGGCTATACGCATCATGTGATGAAAAATTATAAAAGGCGATGTCGGTTCACCTCACTCGAATTTTTAAATTTGCCATTGGCATCCGATTCGTAGATGAGAAAGGCTAAGAAAACACCCTTCCAATGACCGTGTTAAATATCATTAGAACTTTTGAAGTTTTGATATGTGATAACAACTATATCGCTGTAGGAAAGAAGATGGCTCACCAGTTTTGTGATTCTCGTATCTTTTTACCAAATCCAACAAAGTTTAACATGATCACTATCGTCTGCATAAAAAGGCAACTGGTATCTGCCACAAGAATATCATATGAATATGTCAGTACGTCAAAAAAAGGATAAAGATAATCAAATGACACGACATCAAACAATGCCTCATGTAAAATTAGCAGATGTAAGATTAATAGTTATATCATCATGATGTCAGATGTCATTATCTCACAAAAATGAGGTCGTAAAAACATGCTCCAGATACGTGGCTGTAGCATGTTTCCAAAATAAATCAACACAGTACCATTGTGCTCTGTAAGTTTTTCTTAGTTTTTTCTTCTCTCGAGACCAATTCAACAAAAAAGGATGGGAAAAATCAAAGGAAAATCTTTATTAGAGGTCCAAGTTGAATGGCAAAAGAATTTCAACTGAACAAGAATTGCATATTACAGCAATTAATGTAGTAAAACACGGATATGAGTTATCTGAAAAAACAGTTTCCAAACACGTTCCCGAAGCGTGAATCATTTAACCTATAGCAGGTTCAAGCAGCATAATATCACCAAACGGCATGTGAAAAATCACAACAAAGGTCAAAATTCACCCAAGATCACACAATTCTAAGAAAGCTTGCTATCAAAAAGAAAACAGGTGTATATTGCGTGCCCAATACCCAATGAACTCCCCATTGGATGACAGCACTAGAAATCAGATTTGCTTATTGCTTGATTGATTTCATTTAATATTGAGATCTACTTCTTTTTTCAAAATCACCCCAAAATAAACCTTTTTTTTTTTTTAAATTGGTTAGGTAATAAGGTTGATTTTGTTTTCTTTCTCACCAAGACATTTAACAAAAATTAATCACAACATTTTTGATTTGTGGTGACAGAGATCACCATCTAGTAGCACTTTAACACTATAACTTTAAAACGTGGCTACAACGTAAGAAGCTAAGACTAAGATGAAAGCCATTTCTCACCCACCATCCCACCACCCCCCCCCCCCCCCATCCTCTCACCTCAAATTTGTTTTCTATTCGCACAATTTTTGGATATTGGAAAGTCAATAGAAACATCCTTCTGTAGTTTAAGCCGATATAACCGGAAGTTTGTATATCTGGACAAATACTTGGTTCTATTATAATTAATGCAGGGAATGTTAATTAAGGCCATATATAATTCGAATATAGCGTTTTTTAATTATTATTTTTTAAATGAAGACGTATTGATAATTATGTTAATTACGATATCGGAGTTTCGTCTTCTCACATAAAAAGAATAGTGGAAATTTTCCAAAACACGGTCTTGAGGCATGTTTCATTGACCTTTAACATACATATATAGATTATTGCCTTATCTATATACATAATATGATACTATCAATCATATCTCTTTTGATACATAGGGTGACCTTATGAGTATTAAATTGTTTTCCATGTGGCCCCTGCCATTATATTAGGACACACCGGGCAGATTATGTGTCCTAAAATATTCGAATATTAAACCCATTGAGTCAAGTGACCACCATTATAACTAAACTAGATCATTATCAATTAAAATACAGCTTCCATTTTTATGGGAAGTTCGACAAGTTTACAGTTCAAAAGAAACTGTCACAAGTAAATCATACATTAAAAAAAAAAGGATTTCCATGGGAATCTGTTTTAATAAAACGCAAGGAAAATGCATGATGTATTACGCAATAATAATTATTATTAAATATAATTAATATAGCGCAGATATCCACCATGCATGGTGCTCAAAGCGCTCCGACTTTTACCCCGACTCTGCTAGGCACCCGATTTCTACGATCACATCATTCCAGGGATTCCTTCCTACCGGCACCCATTTAACACCTGGATGAAGAGTGGCAAATGTAGATCAATATCTAGGCGGGACTCGAACCGCGGACCATGTGATCCACAGTCCAACGACTTATCCACTAGTCAGACCACAACACCATGCCGGTGTCTCTCTTCTCTTTGTTTACTATCTACATGTATTGTATGTATGATTTACATTTCTTTGTTTATGCATGTGTCATCATCTTTTTAATCGATTTATATTTAATCAATCTTGGTGTACTCCTTTATCTTACTGCTGACGTGAGCTATCTTGCATTGTCTATGCAATGGTAGTTAAGCGCGACAGGTGTGCTAAAAGAAAAATGATATCGGCCTTTTTTATTGGATTATATCCAACCAATTACGACATAGATAATATTTGATCAGATCCAAGGCAGTTGATTATATTAAGGAGTATTCCCAGTCAGTTTAGACAGTTGTCTTTTCTTCGTTGGAAGGAACACTTTGACACTTCGCTAACTTCTTGTGGAGGTGAGATTTTAAACTATCATTAGCACTTGTCATTTCTAATCAATCTCATACTATTTTTTTCTTTTTTCTTTTTCAGATTACCAAAACAATTTCGTGCCTTTTTATGTTCATTCTCTTTCTGGTGGAAAAATAGAAAAAGGATTTTGATTTGGGTCTTTCACAAACATTTCATAATGTATTATATTTTGTTGATTTTGCAATATTTTAAAAATAAAACATCAACAAATATTTCAATCGTTCTGTATTTATTTATAGAAAATGAAATCCTTTTACATCTGTGTACTCGTGAACCACTTTACAGCACTGAATCTATGCTTGTATCCTTTAATTCATGCATAATTCATTTACGATATATATATATATATATAAAAAGAGAAAGATAGAGAGGGAGAGGGTGGGACTCAACACAGAATGATATAACATATATATATAATACATTATTATTACATATTGTCAAAACAATAATATGACTGAAATCATTTGGAGAATTATCATATCATCAAGCCTGTATAAAGTGGAAATCGACAGGTTCATATCATTTATGTCATGTCTAGCGCCATATAAAATATTTGTGCTGTTTCACTTTATTCCATTTTATTCTTGATAAAATACTACATCTGTACATGGAAAACCTTTGCTGCCACAGGTGACTGAACATCAAGAATTCGTGAAAGTCTTGTAAAAACCCTCTTGAATCAAAATTTGCCTGATGCAATAAATTTGGTCACAGCGATAAGGATGACTGTTAATTCCCTTTCTTTTAAATCCATGTCGTAAACAAATAATATTTTGTTTCAATGAATCCATCTAACATGTTAAAGTCATTGCATTTATCGGGGAGTTCAGAAGGGGGCCTTAATACATTGCTGTTTCATTAACACAGTTTAATTGGCAAATGAAAACTCATTCTAACTGTCAGAAAATATTTGTCTCATATTCTCTATGCTGGCAGCAATATATTTTAACCGTTCTCCTTTGTGTAAGAAAAGAAAAGCGACCAACGTGGTAACAATAATTTTGATGCGCGCTGTTTAAATGTTATTGAACGTGAAGTAATTAATCTAATAATGAGGCTATCTTTGATAATTCAAACTGATAAGGGGTCATAATAATGTCAGGCCCTACGTTTTTTTCAACACTTTGTCTATGTTGGTTTCCTTAGATCACAATGAGGTCGCTGGCTCTCCTCATCGCTCTTATCGTTGGGGCTTCAGCTCAGCACTACCCCAATTTCAAGGATGGTCGGAACGTGATCGTTCACCTCTTCGAATGGCCGTGGAATGACATCGCCGAGGAATGCGAGAGGTGGGATAACATTAGAAAAATCATGTTTTTAAATCAAATTACTATTTGTCGTAATCCGTGAAACATCTGGTAATAAACAGATCAACTGCAACAAAGAAAATCCCAATAAATATTTTTATCTCACTATCCCCCTGTCCACACACAACATTTTCCGTGATTAGCTATACCGTTTCGCGATAGCGATACCGTTTCGCGATAGTTTTACGATGAAATTGTGTGTGTGGACGCTCACTAACGATACGTCGTATAACGAAACTAGTCTAACAAAACGCAGGTTTGGGCATCGTTTCGAACTGAAACTCAATAAAGAATCACGCCTAATCACGGAAATGTTGTGTGTGGACAGGGGGAGTGTAACTAGTGTAACTAACTTGGCGGGGCTTAACGTGACCTCGAGCGAAAGGAGACCAGACTGTAGAGTTTCAGGATTACTTTCTTATGTTTATGGACATCCTTGAATTTATATGATGATTATTTATATGACGTTTCTTGTGTGTGGACACTTTGAAATTTATACTATGATTCTTTATACGACGTTTCGTTATAGAGTTTCGGGATAAATTGTTTTGTGTGTGGACACGCTGTTAGTCTTTAGTTTCAAAACCAACCTATATCAATTTCTTAAATACATTTTGTAATCATTATGTATCATACCCATGTAAATGTTATGAAGTTCAAGTTCAAGTTCAAGTTACATGTGACAGAGTACATAAAAAGTAACAATTATAAGGAACAAGTTCATATAATGCATTTTAGTGAAATAGAAAGACGAGGAGACCTTAAGAAAAGCTTAGCTTGTAAAAGTCAGGTCCCTCAAAGCAATAACATATATATTTTTTTTAACCAGCCTGGTTATTTGATATAGTAAAAAATTAATACAAGAAATGTTCTTCAAGAGCGCTCGAGTACTAAAACAAATAACTATATAAACATGGTTTAAATTAATCATAGAAAAGGGGTCGGGAGAAGAGGCTATGTACATAAGGAGGCGATAAGAGTGATAAAAACATGGGATATAGAAATGGACAGAGGGGGTGAGAGAGGGAGAGAGAGAGAGAGAGAGAGAGAGAGAGAGAGAGAGAGAGAAAGGGGCGTTTTTTCACTGAAAGTATGTCCCTCCTCTCTCTCTCCTCTCTGAAACTTTCAGAAAAAAAGAAAAGGAAAAAAACGATTACATTAAAAAAGCTTGCTACAGACGAAAAGGGAAAGAAAGGAGAAAAGGGT
The DNA here is from genome assembly GCA_035222895.1 of Strongylocentrotus droebachiensis. NCBI lineage: Eukaryota > Metazoa > Echinodermata > Echinoidea > Camarodonta > Strongylocentrotidae > Strongylocentrotus > Strongylocentrotus droebachiensis. The sequence goes on along the minus strand of JAVYIG010001711.1, from coordinate 144,886 downwards.
AAAGAAAGGAGCAAGTTCGATATACGAATTGGACTTTGAAAGAATTGTGCGACGATTGTAGTCAGTATTCTTTTTCATTCATAAGCTAATTAATGATATTAGTAAATTTAAATTCCAGCATAATCTTTAGTTATAGACAACAGAGGATAGTCTCTGTCATACATCATATAAACCCAACCACAAAGGAAAATTATTGTTATTCGATAGATTTTTGGGGCCTTACGGATTCGGAGGGGTGCAGATCTCACCCCCTAATGAACACATCTCTGGTAGTCAGTGGTGGACCCGGTACCAACCTGTCACGTATTACCTGAACAGCAGGAGTGGTTCCGACTCCGAGTTCCGATCCATGGTCAATCGCTGTAACAATGTCAATGTTAACATCTACGCCGACGTCGTCATCAACCATATGGCTGCTTGTAAGTTTGTTTGTTTGTCTGTTTTACCACACTGTTAAGAAACCATGCATATGTATGCTTGTAAGTAAGCGACCACCAGGGGACCGACGGCTCTAACTACGTTAAGTCCTTTCCGCCGGACTTGGTAATGAAGAGTAATGCTTGACCGAAGGGCACTAGCGCATCGACTTGGTTTCGAACCGCGATCCGACTGAGCCATCCGACATTTTCTCCTGCGACAATTGCTACTAGCTTGAATTCGTCCAATATACATGGTTATGGTTAGGGATGGGGTTGTTATTTAAATGTAGGCAGGTTTAGGGTTATGCTTTCTTAGCAGCCAAGGTCGGTATTCAACGCCGATCAGACATCGAATGTTTAGATCGCGATATCTCCGGAACCCTTTGACAAAAAAAATTCTAGTTAAAACATTTTGTAGTAAAAAAATGTTACCGTACATGGTTGTAATTTAATTAAATAAATGTGTGTAGAAAAAAAGAATTCATGGATCGACTATCACATTTACTAATTATTTTTAAAACTTCCGCGAACTTTTGTCACCCCATCATAATTAATTTGTCGCAGAGTCCATTTAGCCTTGTAATAATTAGATAAAACAATACAAAATAAAAAGTAATTTATCATTAAAACAGATTCCATGGAAGCCACAGTTTTTCTGTCCTGTTGCCATTTTTGAAGAAATTAACAAAAGAAAAATGCTTGCATATACACTAATAAATATATATTTATTTTCAGGGAATTACGATTTTCCCGGTGTGCCATTCGGTAGTAACGATTTTAATGTTCCCCTTGGGAACTGTCCCAGTGGCAATGGCGAGATCGGTAATTATGGAAATGTTGAGGAGGTGAGAAACTGCAACTTGGTAGGACTCAACGACCTACAGACTGGCTCAGAATACGTACGAGGTAAGACTGAGGGGTTTTCTAGTCTTATGGATACCAAACTAACAAGTTAACCCCAAAGGCGTTCCTTGTTTGAATTAGCGAAAATATGCAAATTATCGACATGTTTCTATCTAACATGTAAAGAAAAATATTTGCATGTTTCCTTCATTTAGTCAACTTTTCCTTAAACTTCTCAACACAAAGGAAACAGTTGTCAACTTTTTTTTTACAGCATCTTGAATGAGGATTAAAGGTACTATGTCCCTTTTGCAGCCAACCTCAAATTATGTAGAACTTTGCAGGAATTATGAATATGTCATGTATGTCCTATCTGTGAAATTTAAACGTTAGCAGTGTCCTCACATTCAAATTATGCAAGGAAACCCGTTTACTTGCTAGACTTCACTGTCAGACACTATTGAGTGACTGACTGGCTTTTTTTTTTCTTTGGTAATAACATACATGAAAAGAGTTGTAAAGGATACATGAGCATTTGTCTACATCAATAACCCACTTCTTGTGATGGCCAAGATTAAATTGATTGAATCTTTGCGCAGCATAAAACGTATGACCATTCGGTACAATTGTCTGAAAATCAAGACTATTACTTTTGGGCTCTATAGCCCTAAAGTCGATTTGACAACTAATAGTCATTATTTTCCCACTTGAAGACATTTTCAAGCCCCACCTTTTTTAGGGAAGTTCTAAATAAGTATTATCTTTCAAATGCAGTTGGAATTTAACTTTTTCATTTTTTGGCCTGCAAATGGGACATAGTACCTTTAAGGCAATTGTCGATAAATCTTCACCAACATTGCAACTCTCTATTTTTCGTTTTTCTCAGGAAAAATTGCTGATTTCCTGAACAGCATGGTTAACGCTGGTGTTGCCGGGTTCCGCATAGATGCAGCAAAGCACATGTGGCCAGGAGATCTGAGCAATATTGTCGGTCGACTCAATGGAAACCCATACATCTTCCAAGAAGTAATCGACCAAGGTGGCGAGCCTATAACGGCTGGTGAATACACTGGGATAGGAGACGTCACTGAATTCAAACACTGTGGCCACATCTCCGACCTCGGCCGCTGCTCAAACAACCTTGCAAACTACCAAAACTTTGGTGAGGGCTGGGGCATGCTGAACTCTGACGCCGCGTTTGTCTTCGTCGATAACCACGATAACCAAAGAAACCACGGAGGCGGTGGAAACATCGTTACTCACACAGACCCCGCCAGTTACAAACGAGCTGTGGCTTTCATGCTTGCCTGGAACTACGGTACCAAGAGGATCATGAGCAGCTTCAGCTTCGATGGCGATACCGATAGGGGTCCACCAGGAAACGGTCCTATAATCAACGGTCAAGGTACTTGTGATGGTGGCTGGGTGTGTGAACATCGCTGGCGTCAAATTCGTAACATGGTTGGCTTCAGCAAGCAGGCAGGCGGACACGGTGTCGAAAACTGGTGGTCCAATGGCAACAACCAGATCTCCTTCTCCAGGGGTAACCAAGCCTTCTTCGCAATGACATGCGAAGGCTCAGTGTCAAGGGACTTCACTACCGGACTGCCCGATGGAAACTATTGTGACGTCATCAGCGGAGATCCCACGGACAGTGGCTGCACAGGAATGTACGTTACGGTGAGTGGCGGAAATGCTCATATCACGGTTCCTTCTGGAGAGGACTCCATGGTAGCCATTCATGTAGGCGCTAAGTCAGGTGGTGGTAACGGTGGTAACCCAACCTTAACTCCTCCAGAAGACAACGTATCCTCTCCGCCAGGTACTTCCCGCACCGTTATCTTCATCCGTAAGGAAACTTCCTCTGGTCAAGATATGTTTATCCAAGGTGGAATAGGTCACGAAAGACGTCAAGGCTGCACCAGCAACGCCGACAGCAGTGCCTGCGCTATCCCTATCACCCACAGAACCGGCGGGTCCGATCAGACCCTTAATGGCCTAAGGAGTGGCGACGACTATCTTGACTGGTATGGTTCTGAGGGCGACCAGAGTGATGAGGCCCCGGGATCACCTTTAGTCTGGACAACCAATAATGCTAATCATGGCAGTACGGTCGACCAGCAAGGCTACGGTTATTTTCCCCTCAACCAGTGGGGTGACCATTACTGGATGCTCGACGTCGACATGGACTGCAGTAAAACGGAGGACGGTTGGTTCGAGCTCAAGGGTTACGTGAAAGGAGGCCAGGGTTGGGAAACCGATCGTGACCAGGGATCTTGCAGTGGATCTGCAGGAGGCTCGAAACCCTATAGCTCGTCTAACCACTTCGGTCGCTGTGGATTCATCAACAAGTTTGACTTCGAAAGCAACAGCTGTGAAATGAATTACTTTTAAATAGCAAGGGCAAGATGAATGCAGGCCTTCTCTTCAGGCCTAACTCCTTCTTAAACCAAGCATCACAATACGGTTTTTAATCAAAATCTTAAAGACACCGATCTTGAGAAACGAAACTGAAAAATTAATAATGGTTCTGATATCCTCACTTTGAAAAACAAAGAAACCCAAAGAAAAGTCCATTCCATCATTAAAAGTGTTGTCCATCATGGTGATGAATACTAAAAGTAATGATATAATATTGGATCTCTACGAAATACATTATTATCCTCATGACAAATACATGTAAGCAAGGAAAGTGCATGCCCTTGCAATAAAGACAAATGTTTGAAATCAAAATATATCTCTATACAGTATGTCATTTTCACTGTCTCATTATTTTTGTTTTCTTTGTTACATTATACTTAATTTGTCCCACCTTAACCCCCCCCCCCCCCCAAATTATTCATGTTTTTTCTGCTACCAAATTCTAATCCTGCTCTCCAGAGTCTATATTCCTCTTGTGAAGGGCAGTGAATGAAAAAAAATAGTGATGAGGATGATGATAGTATTTGGGGGAGTAAAGATTGGGAAGATAATTATAATGAAAAAGATGGCGAGGAAGGGCCGGATGAGGGATCAAGTTGAGGATGGGGATGAGGAGAATGAAGGTGTAGATGATATTCGTATAGCGGAGATGTACAGGCGGAGGGTCATGTTAACGATGAGAATGATTTTAGTATATCAGTGAGTGCATGAAGATTAGGAAGATGAGGTGGAGGAGGGTCGTGTTTACGACTCCGGTGAGGATGATGGTGAATATTATAGTATTGAGGAGTACGAAGATTGGGAAGATGAGGAGAAGGAGGATCAAGTAGAGGATGAGAACGATGATGAGGATGCATATGATAACACATTGAAGATAATGATAGTTAGGAGGAGGATGACGAAGATGGGGGGGGGCATGTTGAGGTTGAGGATGAGAATGATGGTAAGAATGTATAATATTGAGGGGAGTGAAGATTGAGGAGATAAGGAGGAGGGAGATAAGGAGGACGGGGGCCTTGTTTACGATGAGAATCCGGATGGGAGTCAGGATATTACTATACTATACTATAGTCAGGATATTACTATATAACACTATATAACACCTTGCTGAACCTAAAGAAAGACAATGTGATGAATGAACCGACCTATCGTAGACTGAAACCCACACAAAAGCAACCTCCTAGAATATACGGGTTACCCAAGATACACAAACCCACAGTACCATTACGACCTATAGTGTCATGCATAGGCTCCTTTGCCTATAACCTCTCAAAGTACCTAGCTGAAATTCTTTCTCCGCTCACCGGTTTGACTGAATATACGATTCCCAATTCGAGTGGTTTTGCAGAGTTCATAGCAGAGCAAACCATCGGTACTCAAGAACGCATGGTTTCGTTTGACGTAGTTTCACTCTTCACCAATGTACCGATTGAGGGCGCATGCAATGCTACATTGCAACGCTTACAATCAGACAGCAATTTGTCTACCCGGACCGCACTCTCACCGGAACAACTCACTCAACTCCTCGAGTTTGTTCTACGATCCACATATTTTCTGTATAAAGGTTCATACTATGAACAGACAGAAGGGGCAGCCATGGGCAGTCCAGTCTCGGCTGTTGTGGCCAACCTATACATGGAGAGTTTCGAAGAAGAAGCGTTGGACACAATGTCCCCTCTCTTGCTTGCCTCGTGTTTGGAAGAGATACGTAGATGACACCTTCATCATAGTTCCCATCTCTGAAACAGATAAGCTACTTAAACACATGAATAGCCTTGAACCAACCATCCAGTTCACATCAGAGATAGAGTGTGAAGGGAAGATAGCATTCTTAGACACTCTAGTTCATAGACACGACAACCATAGGCTCTCCACCTCAGTCTATAGGAAGCCTACCCACACAGACCAGTACATAGCGTTTGACTCTCACCATCCCATATCGGTGAAGAGAGGTCTAGTGAAATGTCTATTTGACAGAGCTTCACGCATTGTGACAAGTCCACAACAGCCATGCACAGAACGGACCCGTGTTCGCAGTGCCCTGAGTCTCAACGGTTACCCACGCCGTTTTATACACAATACCAAGAATAGATCGTCGGAACCCAGGGATCAGAAGGTATACAAGACTTTTACAGTCTTGCCGTACATTGATGGGGTCTCCCAACAACTCAAGCGCCGCCTAGAGAGCCATGGCATTCGAACGGTTTTCAGATCAGATACCACCCTACGTCAACAACTTACACGCCCCAAGGATCCAATTCCTCCACATAGACGGGACGGCATTGTGTACAACATCCCTTGTAAAGGATGTGATAGATCCTACATCGGTGAAACTGCCCGTCCGATAAAAGAAAGAATCACTGAGCATAAGAGGGACGTCAGACTCCGTCGAACTGACAACTCAGCCGTAGCCGAACATGCTTGGGACAACCAGCATCAACCAGACTGGGACGGGGTTCAGTGCCTTTCCCAAGAACGGCATTGGTATACACGGAGGGTAAAAGAAGCTATCAATATCCGTCTCAATCCTAATAATTTCAACAGAGACAACGGGATCGATATCCCCGAATTTTGGATGCGGACGATACGCCGCCATGACACTCGCCGTCCTGCCAGCCAACAACGGTCGATTCCATTCAGCAGACGGCCCGAGCCAGCGGCCCGTTGATTGGTCGAGTACCGTATGCGTCGGCCAATAGGCCTGGTACATCAGCCGAACCAGCGGCCGAACCAGCGGCCTTGGTGATTGGTCGATCACCGTGTGCGTCGACCAATAGGCATTGGGCGTTATTGTTCCAATTATCGATCGAATTTTAGACCGCTTTACGGTCCTCCCGTAAAGTATAAAAGACCCTTGCTTACAACAGTTTTTATCACCTGACGAAGTATTGCAGTAGCATACGAAACGTCGTGATCTTTTAGATTCCTTATTGACCACATTGCGAGACAAACGAATATCACTAGCGATATTATTTTCGATACTATATCCGCAATGAGTAATATATTTAGCATTAGAATGAATATTGAGAACATCTTTTTAGGAGGAGGAGGGGAGGAGGATAAGAGAATGATTAGGATGCTTTAGATAACGATGTTTTATGTCTATCATGGCAATTGTTATCATACTTATTTGAGAACTTGAAAGGTGACATTTTGTCATCTGTGATGGTATTTGCAAGTCCTGTCGTTTAATATTATGATAATAAATATTATTATCATTATTGTTATCATTATGAATTATTATTAGGTACAACTACCCTCTGGGCAATCACCCCCTGCCAATTACCAGCGGGACAATTACACCCCCCCCCCCCCCCCTCGGGACAAAGACGTACCCCGTTTCTCTCAGGCTCTTTCTCGATCTCTGTCCCTCATCTACATCTAAGGTGGTACTGGACAGGACCAATTGGTATATACGTCCAGATTTCCGTGGCATCGCAAACTGACAACAAACATCACAACTGATGCAAAGTTCAAAAATCAAAAATAACTGTAAGGTGCTCATTCCTTTTCCCGATTTCTTCTTCTATTTTCATGTATATATTTTCTCTTTCTTTATAATTGTCTCATTTTGTCCACTTAGGTCGCCATGCAAATTAAGGGGGCGGGGTCGCTTGGGCCTTCACACCCTCCGGCTCCACTGCCACCGCTGAAACGTATTCCCGCAAAATTAACCCCCACCGTACCCCACCCCCAATAAAATATATTATATAGTAGAGTCTATTTGACCTTCCGACATGTCTAATCCTCGAATTCCTCATTAATCCACCACGGCCACGTAAGCACTGTTTATACGATGGAGAGTGAGTAATGTATTTGCGACGTGGCAATTGATACTCAAAATTATCAAATGCTTGCTAGTTGCTATTAAGGCTAGGTGCATGTTCTTCGCAGAAACTTTGGCAGGTAAGCAGTAGATTTTCTTTGACTACGGTCCCAGGTACTTTATTCCATGTTTCTGAATATGACTGTATCTGTTTTCGTAGTCTATGTATTGTACGTATACACACACACATAGATCTAGAAAGTCTTGGTGCATTACTATCCTGGCTGTGTATTAAAAGCTGTGCTATTGATTTTCAACATTTCAAACACCACTGTACAAAACTTAACTGATTTCACTAAAAATAGGTACTTTAGTGACGATTGATGACACCTAAATAGCAGTAAAATACAATTTGTTCAACTTTCCGATGTTAAAAAGAATAATTTAAAAATTCAAATTGTGAGTCCACTGTCAAACTTGCCGATCAGCAGCATCGGCATAATTGTGTGGATGTGTGTGTTATTAGTGTATTGACTATTCATGTATTCAAATGCTGCCTATTAATATGTAATGCAGTGCTAAAGGTCAATGACTCTCTATGCTTTGCTGGAGTGCATGGTATTGTATTGCTTGTCTCGATTACATTTTGAGGAGCTTGTTATAGGGCTGGGTGATAATTTCTGATATTGATATTGATTTCTTCGTCCACAATGTGGAAATATGCTTCCGACCAGCATTACAATAAATTGAATAATACAAGAAACAGAGTAGAACTACAATAATATGAAACATGCAAAACAACTAAGCAAACAATTTCAGAACAGAAAAAACCTTGTCATTTTACAGAAGCAATTTTTACGGCATACAAAATTGTTAAACGTCCTTTCTGATTAGACGATTAAAAATATCTCTCCACTGCTTTTAACGGGCTATTCATAATCATCATGATGTATTAAGCTTTATGAGGACAGTTTTTAGATTCAAATAATTATGGTCATTATTGCTATTATTATTAGCAATGCCATCATTGTTCGTCAAAGTGGGTAGATAACTGCAGTTATATCATTGTGGTCGTATTAAAATCATATTGAAATCATATATACATGTATGTATACTAACAATAGTGGGTAACTGAAATGCTATCGCTAATTATCTCTTTACGAATTGGTTGAACATGTGAATAGAGTTTGGTACGAAGGAATGGCGGAAGCGTGCTCGGTTTGTGTGTGGGACTTTTAGTTGAATTCCAGAACGGTTGAAAGAATACTGGGCGTTGAGAGGGTGACTTTGATCTTTCATGATTTTGTTTGTTTTGGACATGACTCTCTGTTGGAACAAACAGTTTATATCACTCAAATCATGCCCTATCACTCTCTGTGCCGCTCGTCCCATCCTGTCTCAGCGAGTTCGGTTTTTCTCGGTCCTATTTCCGTAATAACAAATCACATTGTATGTTAGTATGCTTTGTATTAATGACTGATATCAAACCAGAATTGTTCTGTCAAGATGAATGTTTTTCATCATTCTCAGAAAGTAGAGTCTTTGGTTTCCCTTCTTAGTAAGAAAAACAAAATCAAAGTGCTGGGACGCACTGCATAGATAATATTCATGATTATTGCTTGTTGTAACTTCTTCAAATTACTGTTTGAAATTGCCTTTTCGGATTTAACCAATCTGTCCGAACACACAACGTGAGGGTGTACTGTCCATTGAGATTCAAGCTTACATTCTTCTTAATCCATCAGTACATCGTTGCATTTATTCTAACCATAATTCATTCATTTCCCATACAGGTCATCTGTGTCACCTCTATAAATAAACTGAACCAAGAGCTCCTCACATCTCACATTCAAGATGAATTACTCAGCCTATATTCCGGACTACTCCCTCTTTGTGGAATATGCCAACACGTACGCCCAGCTACCCCTGTTCCCCTTCTTTGATGTGGCCCATTACATCATGATGATTCTAGCCCTCAGGAGCGATGCAGGAGATGGTAAGAAATACAGATGGATTAGTTTTTTAGACAGAAAGATATTTTGCAGCAGTAAATGTCACATTAGATCTTCATGACGTTTAGTCCCCCCCCCCCACTTCCGGGACGGAGTTACCGCATTTGTGTTCCTGCATTTGTGTTCCCAAAATCTCCTGTAAAGGGATACTTCTCACGCAATAAAGTCTGGCCCATAATACACAAAAATCTGGCTCGTATTGACTCTACACACCGGAGATAGGGGGTGCTTTCAAAGGGAGGGAGCATGCATACGTGTACCCTAAATAACATTGTTTAGGGGGGGGGCAGGGCGTTAAGGATAATGAAAAGGTCCATTCCTTGATAACATTTTATCTCAAGATTATTAGAGAGAATAACACCTAAAAAGTGCATTTTACATTTTCGTTCTACATGTAGATGATGGGAGATTTAACTATCATAACATGTAACTTTGTGTATTTCTGTCTTTTTCTGTATATTCTCCCCCAAATTTGGTTCTCATTCTTTCACTTTCACTCTTTCTTTCTCTCCCTTATCTCTCTTATCATCTGTCTCCCCCTTATCTCTCTTATCATCTGTCTCCCTCTCTTTTCTCCCTTCTCTCTCTCTCTCTCTCTCTCTCTTCTCTCTCTCTCTCTCTCTCTGCCATTCTACTATCCCCCATCTTTTTTTGTCTTCATGTTAAAAAACAAAATTGTTGTAGAATTTTACTATGCGCACCTGACCAAAAATTATGTGTGTAATACATTCAAAAATTCATTTGCCTTTTTAACTAAGTAGGATAAACATTCCACTGTAGAAAGGCATCTGTGTTTCTTTTCCCTTGCTATCTCTCTGCTGTGTTCATGCACGTGTTCACCATTCATCATTCCATTTTCATGCAGGGTTTGTATCACTGGCCGAGAACAACCCCCTCGCTTGCTGGCTTTGTAGCATGCTATCCTGTTTTGCTGGATACATACTTAGCAATGCCCTTCTGGGACAGTCCCTCCTGGCTCCTTTTGCATACCATTTGAAGATTGGCATTGCAACTATAGTGTGGTAAGAAAGATGTCATCTTCTTTGTTTATCAAATTGTAAGTACAGTGAAACCTGTCTATAAAGACCACCCAAGGGAGACAAGAAAAGTGGTCTGTATAGGCAGGTGGTCTTTATGTACAGGTTCCTTTAGCACATGTTTCAATGAGTAACCATGTTCAAGGGAAACAAAATATGTGGTCTCTGTAGCAAGGTGGTCTAACTATACAGGTGGTCACTAAAGTAGGTTTGACTGTACATGTAGATACTGATTTGTTTTGAGTAACTACAGCCACTTCACAAACACATCTCCCTATCATAATTAAAGGTATTATCTAATATTTAGAGAGCAAAATGATAGTGGTCAAGTGTAAAAATATCTGTGTAAAATTACTCGAATTAAAAAAAAATGTTTCAAGCAATGGATTATGATATAGGGTGTGAAGATGAAAATTGCTGCAGTAAACTTCTGCAGGCATATACATGTATGTGTAAGAGCATGTGAATGGAAAAAGCCACCACCACATAAAGATGCCATTTGTTATAGAAAATTATTTTGACTGATGTTAGTTTTCCTGACTTTCCTGACACTTTTCATAGATTCCTAGCCAAAAATATTTAAATAAAGTTTCTTTGACCCGTAGAGGTCAACTTGATTAAAACTTTGCTCCTTGGTTTTTAACTTCCATCAACCTGTTTTGAGTTTTGAGAAGAAAACAATCTTTCCTTTGTTCAAATTATTAGACATGATATCATAATTGGGGCAGGTAATACTTCGCACTACATTATAAGGGTTTCACTTCAGTATTGTCAAATTGTTGATGTATTGTTATGATCATCGAGTAACCAATCCACATAACCAATATATATCTCTGTTGTAGTACATGCATTATCTAATTTATCTAATTTTTGAGTAAAGTAAGTAATAAGGAAAAGTGATTAATTTATGCATAAATATGTCTTAAACTGCATTGAAAGTTTTTAAATATGTGAAAGTAATGATAGAGAATTCCTTATTGATTTTGTTTTTGTCTACAGGTACATGATATTTTACTCGCCTGCTGACATATTCTACAAGGTGGTGACAAGTTTCCCTGGTAAGCTTGTGATAGGACCCATGAAGGAAGCAGTCAGGGCACGTAAGGTTGGGCTAGGAGTGCTTCAGGCTGCTCAGGTGTATCCTCAAGGCTTTATCATCATGGTCATCATCGGAACCGTCAGAGGTACGCTCACCTTTCAATGTTTCAATGAGAAACCATTTTCAAGGGAAACAAAAAAAATTGGTCTTTGTAGACAGGTGGTCCTTGTAGACAGATGGTCACAAAAGCGGTTTGACTGTACAATGGATTCTAGAGTGTTAGCTATCTAATTAGTCAAATGACTCAATGACAGTGCTTCATTCTTTCCCTATGTATGACGCCAACCGTGCACAAACGCTCCCATCAAAAAGTGATCACCCACAGCTTAATATGGAAATGCATAGCTTATTTTTATTTAATAAAGATGATTTTATATCAAATATGTACTCGAAATCTCAACGATAAATAGTGTCCACTTTCTTCCTCTGCTGAGTGTATACAGTTTAGTGTTACTGAACAAAATTTCGTGTCTGACCCAAAACTGTCTTTCTGGAGAAAATCAAATATCAATTCTTCCAAATAACTGTTTTTCTAAACAACAATACCTACTATTTTTCTGTCCGTCTTGACAGGATCTGGAAGTGCCTTCATGAGGTTCTTTGAAAGAGTTCTGAGAGGAGCCTGGAAACCAACACAGAATGAATTACTCAACCCATCATTGTAAGTAGTATGACATTCAAAGACTTTACATGTAGGGATTGTTGTTTCATGTCCATTACACTCACAGGCATGGCAGAGACACGAAAACAAAACAAAGAATAAATTGTTTGAATCCTTGTTACCAGCTCATGCTTATATCATTCATGATTAGACGACACGAGAGAGAGAGAGTGAGCACAAGCTCATGTATACATACACTGTATATACGACTGTGGAAGCTAGATGGCATAATCTCTGTAAGCATTTACATGTAGGAATAAACTAAGAAGGACAGATAGATAAATGGCATATGAAATAACTCAAACCATCACTGTATGTACATATCATGTAGACTGTTATTTCTCTCATGAAGAGATTGATTGATATATGCTTGGGTAGGAAGGTACATGTAGATGGATGGCATTGAAAATTACTCAAATCATTACTGAATGTACATACCATGTAGAGTCTCATTTCTGTAGATGTAGAGAGTGATTGATAATACGTGGTTAGGGAGATAGAGATAGATGGATGATACTCAAACCATTACCGAATGTAAATACCATGTAGAATCTTAATTCTCTACATGTAGAGGGTGATTTATACTTGGTTAGGGAGATAGAGATAGATGGATTGCATACTAAATTTACAAACCTGGAAGTTATTTAAGAATCCTATTGCTTTACCTTCTTTCTCTCTTTTAAAAGGCTTGTTCAGATACGAAGATTGTTTACCTGTAAATGAACAGCAACAAAGGTCTTAGCTCTATGTTTTAAAATACAGAAATGGGAAGTGTATTACACTTTATGCTATCATTAAATAAAATGCAGTCGGTTACCACCTCATATCTGAACGAGGCATTACCATCTGGCCATCTCTTGATGCATCTCGGTGTCTTTTCTCCTTGTAGCATGACCCAGGCCACCATCCTGTGCAGCATCCTGCTCACCATGGAAACCCTGGACTACATCCCTATAGATGCACCGGAGCTGATGCTGATGCTCACCACTCTCCTGGTAGGCTACAAGATGGCGTCTGTCATGTTCAAGGTCGGCGACCCGCTGGCGTCCATAGAGAACGCCTGCAGACCCCTACTCTTTGGAAAGTGGATCGGAAAGGACGCCCCCATTGACAAAAAGGGCGATTCTAAGAAGGATGGTAAACCGAAGAAGGAATGAAATCATTTTTTTAATGATGGGAGGAAATCCACTTGTTGTTTGGAGTAGTCTGCTTCCTTCAACGTTGAAGATGCGGAACTTTATGAGGTAGATGAGCTTTTGACGTACCATACAGTATTGCAGTGCAGCGTCAAACTTGGTTATCATCATTATTATACTGTTACTTGTGAGGTGAAGGGTAGATAAGTAGAAGAATAGATCCAGGAATGAATGCATTGAGTAGAACACAAGATTGCAGTGCCACTCTGGATGATATAATTATAAATTGGAGGTGGTTATTTTACCTGACTGCTAAAAAAGCATAAATGCTTGTAAGTAAGCAACCAGACGGCCGACGGCTTTAGGTCCTCTCCGAGGGACCTGGTAATGAGGATTAATGCCTTACCAAAGGGCACTAGCGCATCGACTTGGTTTCAAACCCGGGTCACCGGATTACGAGACCACTGCTCTACCAACTGAGCTATCGCGCCTTATCCACTATTGAATATGACACAAGAGGAAGGATTCAAGAAGTTACGATATATAAAAAACAGAGACCTCAGTCGGTACTGAAATACTGCAGTCTCTACACCTTTCCCTAAACACCCAAGTAAACATATTTCAGAGAGAAATATATTTATTATGTTCCGATTAAGTTTAGGGTTGCAGTGTTGCAAGATAAGACTATGGTACCCATCGAGTAAAGATGAACTATAGTTGACTACAATATTAAAGTACAGGATCTTAATCTGCTCTGTTACTAAGTATTCACAATAGAGAGGATTGTTAAAATAAAAAGCTTGTTTTCATACATATACATTTGCAGTGCATTTGTTGATTCTACCCAAACATATAACAAAAATAGGGGGTTGTCAGTTATTTTATTTATTCCATTAGAGAGTGAAATGGCGGAGTACAATAGTACGAGACCCCAATGCCTTAAAATGATGTATTTATATCAATGGTACTTTGGTACTATATCATCATATTGGATACATTCAAAGATTTTATTGTGCTCATGACCACGATAGGAGAGCTGAAGGTTCAAGTCTATATAGTGTATGGTGTAACTCCCTCTACCTAAACGTATACATAAATTGCGAACAAGATGTTCCATTCTTAGGCCTGCTCTGTATTACGGTAGGCTACCTTAGTTTCAAAGTTCACAGCATTCAAGGAATTCCTTTCTACTGGAACCCATTTAACTCCTTGATGGAGAGTAGCAAATGAAGAGCTTAATTCCAAAAGGAGCTACATCCATTTTTGATGAAAATTGAGTTATTGATATCAGAACATTGTTCACTTAAGTACCCGTCTTTCAACAAGATTATTAACCTACGGTAAATTCAAAAGCAATTGTAATTGCTATTACTCGAAAGCATGTCACCCCGATGGCTTCATCCAATTGCTAATTATGAAATATAGGGTTTCTGTTTTGTTCTGTTTTATGTATTTGAGAAATACTACTACCCTCCACAACAAGTTAATTGCAGGCACTATATAACTTTAGGGTTAAAGTGAAATTTGACAGAGCTGTGAAGAAGGCTGCAGAGCTGATAAAGCATGGTGCTATAATACAATTTACTCCATAAGTAAATGGAATTTTTTCGTGCAAATTAGAATAGGATAAAGGATACAGTGAAAATGGACGGTGCTGTTAAGGAAATCACATAGCTCAGAAATCTAGTTGCTATGATAAAATGTCCCTGACTTTTCTAAAGTGCATGAGAATTATGCATATTGGGATATAATACAATTTTATGGAATGTGGTGCCTTTCTGTTGTATTTCCATTTGTATTAGAGATGCTGATGATTCACTGATTATCAGCCCCATAATAACTTGAATGTTCCAGTGAAAGTCGATATTGCTGATTATTATTTTTTTATAAACCCTGTATGCTTTAAGGAAATGGGATATTGTGCAAAGTTTAATGTGAAGTAATTTTAAGGGATGACGGGATAATTTTTGGATCATTCTTATTGCTTAAGAGGTAGAGCTGTCGTCATGTAAACATGAAGCTGAATGTCATTTGTGTCCTGGGCCCTGTTTCATAAAACTTGATATCAATAACAAGTTACAAGCTACTGTTATAAGCTACTGAAATCATGGAATCTGATTGGCTGAGAGCAAATTTTTCATATAAATCAAGCATTTGTTATAGATAAGTAGTTTTATGAAACGGGCCCCAGGTCAACCTGCAACAACCCAAGTATCATCTCACTCTTGTCACAGGTGGTGCTTCTTAACATATTGCCATTTTGTAATGCTTGTAGTTTTAATCAGAAAAATATACAAATAATTCATGTTTACATGTGTATTTAATAGTGAATATGCACTGCTTACAGCTTAAGTCACACTAGTCTGTTATCCGTCTCATTGTGACTCAACCGTGTGCAGTACATATCCCTTATGTCCTAGCTGTAAAACGTGAATTGTTTTACAAGACGGGACTATAATATTAGTTTAGAGTCGAGAAAGATGTTTTTAAAAGTTATCAAAATGCCAAGAGTCACACATTCATGGAGGCTGCCATTTGCTTTTCGGGTGACGTTACAAAGCTCAGCCAAACTGTATAACCTTATATTTGTATGCACTATAGAGGCATGATCAAGAGTTCTGCATGGAGCTTGCCTTTTGCTGCACACAAATTGCAACAGGTGGGTGCGATGGAAAAATTACAGCATAATCACGCAACTTGAACCCGTCATTTAAATGTTATCAAAACTGAAGACACAATCATGTAATGTAATTTTGTTTGCATTGGAAAGTTTGCCTATAGATTCTTGCCCCATTGAAGGACATGTAAATTAGTTGGATTAGACACAGTGCAATATTGTCATTCACATTTGGTTTAGTTTTCCATTGAGTAAATTTATAGAATATTTTTGACAATTAAAGACAAGCCATGTAAGTTATATTTGATTGAAAGTGATATCATCATGTAACTTCCAAAACTAACTCAAACAACTGCCATGAGAGTACTATATATATTTAAAACATATTTGATAAAGCATCTCAAGCATAAATTATGTATAATGTTATGGCCTATAGATCAGCCAAAATATTTGTTCTTAGGGTGACATTGTCAACAAATGTAAGTTTTGTATTTTCTGTATGAAACGATAAGTCAAATATCTCATTCTTTTGATGCATATTTCACGCATGAGTGATTAAAATGAATTTGAAGAGAGGAAACCAAAAAATCATTTGGCGGACCGTATTTGAATTTCAAAGAGAAAATCACATTTCTAGAAAGTTGAGTTTCTGCCCTTTCATATGACACCTCAATCAGGAAAAATGAGCAAGGAATGACAAAGTTCTGTTTGTTAGTATTCCATAGAGTAAATATATAGAATATTTTTGACAATCAAAGACAAGCCATGTTAGATGTAAGTTATATTTGATTGAAAGTAATATCATGTAATTTCCAAAACCAACTCAAACAACTGCCATGAGAGTACTTACTATATAGACCTATAGACCTATAGATCAGCCACAATATTTTTTCTTAGGGTGACATTGTCAAAAAATGTAAGTTTTGTATTTTCTGTATTAAATGGTAAGTCATATATCTCATTCTTTCCTTCTTCTGTTTTTTTAACAGAGTAATCATAAATTCTGATTATTTTTGAAATATCACATTCAGAGCTGTATCCCTTAAAGGGCTATCCAACTTGAGCCCCTATCAGGGTACAGGGGGGCTAGAATTATAAACTGAAGAGAAAACAGTTAGTTGTGGTGAAACCTGGTGTCAGCATGGCATCACAGCCACTCTCTTTCTTTGTTTCTCCTCGTTAAAGTGACTCCGTAACATTGTTGAAGGTTGATGAAAAAACTGCGTAATTTTTGTATGAAATGTTACTTATTATATTCCTTCAACTGTACTAACCCTTTAAAATGCAAACAATCCTGAAAAAAATTCTCAAACCACATAGATATCTATGGTTTTCTTTGAAGGCGTTACTGTGCGACACCCTCTAACAGTAAATTCTCCCAATCATTTTTAAATTTTGCCAACTGTTTTTTCATGAAAAAAGAATATAGAACAGCCTTTAAAAAATCTGTCAACGCTTAAATGTCTGGAATGGTGTATAGTGCCAATTCATTACGTTGTGAAGATTTTCAATCACCTAAAATGCAATTAAATTACAATAATATAGTTTGGAGAATTAAGGAATCTATCAGATCATTTTTACCCAATTTGTATCATTAATAATGGTCTATTTTCACACAACATTTCAGATTATCTTTAATTGTACATCTAGCATTTAATTCACTACCTAGCACCATTTTCTCTCATCTGAACAATGTTACCAAATACCTTAAGGCATTTGGGACTCTTCCATTCTCCAAAGGGGAGGGGTTTTATTTCTTTCCAGTCATCTACACTGTATTCAACTATTATAAGTAACTAATTTAGGATTCATAAGTTCAATCATAATCTTGTGTTTTGCTGAATTGGATATAACATGTTTGAATGTTTCTTTTGTACTTTTATATGTGTAGTATATATTGTTTGATTAAAATTTGAACAATGATTTTACAATATAAGTTGACATTTGTACTGATTGTGTTCTTGGTGTTTAAAGAAAATCTGTTAGAAAATTGTGATATGCAGTTTTATATGCTCCGTATACATAATGGCAATAGTAGTTTGTTGCTTCAAAATGACCCAATTATGAATTTCTTATAACAATTAAAGTATAATTGAAAAAGAAAAGAAAAAACTTCAGATTGTAAATCACGGGGGAGTATTGCTATAGTTCTAGCCTGTACCATCGACTTGTTAGAATAACTTTTCAAATTGAAACAGTAATTTTCATGTCGTCACTCAATTAAAGTTATATAAAGCAATAAAGACTAACAAGAACATGACAATGAAATTATCAGAGCACCATGTAAAACTATTTTATTTAATATTTCAATTAATATCACATCCAAATCTATGTTGACAACAAATTATAGAATAGTAGACTCCTTTATAATTCAATTCAATTCATTTTATTTGCACATTTGATCAAAATCACAATAACAAACATTTACAATACAAAGTCAATTCCAACAAATGACACAACAGAAAGTATCAAAATACTGGGGGACAAACAAAGGCCTATCGAAGGCTTGTCCCTAAACTATATGAATAATTAAATATAAATTAAGTGGTACAACAAGAAGCAAAGATCGCTTGTCAAGTGTGCCTGATAATATTAATCCCAAGCAATTAGAATGGTTTTATATTTGTTCCTTCATTCATTCCATCTCTTTTCGAACCCCACGGAGTCCATGTGAAATAAGCAAGCATTTGCTCTCGAGGCCAAAATGGGGTGAAAATGTCCTCATTAGGTAGATTTCGACACCCCTTGTACCAAGTTGAGTCGCCCAGTCTATGCAATTCAGGGGCTGTTCCATTGTATAAATGGGGTATAATTCGACAAAGGTGAGTGATCTGGATAGGAAATGTACTAACTACTTCGTAATCTCGAATCCATTCTAGGTATTTCATATAAGACTCGTGATCGGTATCAAGTCTCTTAAGATGTCCCGCCAATTCTTTCAGTGATGAAAAGTCTGAGAGATGGATAAAGGAGTTTGGAGGTCCTATTTTTTGAAAGTCCGATTTTGGCGCGCCGTAGACGACGGGAACGATACCCTGGCCTATCGTCTGATCCCAGAACTTTTCTGTGATGTACTCATTGCACTCCGAGTTCGCAAGAGTCATGTAGAATTTATATTGTTGCAACATGAGCTTACACAATTCGGAACGTTGCGGTAAACAGGATAGTTTACCGCATCTTCCGTAGGTGTCAAGCGGTAACCGGCGACTGAGTTGCTCCACAATCGGTATTCGAGGCCAGAAGATCTGGGCGCAGTTGCTTGCCATCCAAGCAATGAGTTTCGTCTTGTTTCGTCCGTACCTTTCATTAAATTCATAATCTGTGAGAGGTTTTAGTCTTCTTTGGTAATTCCCAAAAGGAATATGAATATCAGAATCACTACGATAGGTCATCATTTTGTGATACCTTAAATCGGCAACGCGAACATCTCGGTTCCAATGGACGACACGAAGGGGTGTTTCAGTGCTATAATAAAACCAAGTTTGCGTAGGCTCGGGGTCCTTGGAAATCATATCTTGGAACCTTCCTTCAAAGGCCTTCGGAAGTGCGCCAAATATGACAGCATCCTTTCCCTTCAAATGAGTTAAATTGGTCCCAATCGTGAAACGGAGGGTACAATTGTAGAGAGGGCAGAAGACATCTGCGGTGTGTTTAAAAAACTGACCCCTCTTGAACAGGTTGTGCCATGATGACAGTTCTAGCCAGATCGCCATATCGGTCAGGTTGCCGAAAATGTGGACCCTCTTCACACAGTTTGTTGGCACGTCAGGGAAAGGTTCAAAGGTTAACTTTGTGACATGATGAGGCCCATTGACATAGTTGCTACCATCCGGAACTTGTGAGGTGTTCTGCAAGGACTTTGTCTGGAGGATGGCGTTGAGGATGAAAACACCAATGATGAAGATTACCATGCCAACAATCTGCTGCCTGGCGTTTACCTACAATGATAAATCATGAGATACATAATGGAAATTGATCTAATGTGAAGTACAAGTATTAGTCGTAGGGAAATACGAGATGCTTAGGAATATTTTGTTAATACATACCATCTAAACTAATATATATTATCTTAATAGTGCGTGTAGGCCAACAATGAATGTATGCCCAATGATGGTCTTTCTGAAGACATTGTGGAAAATTAGCCCTTTTCTATACAAGTTATCTAATAAAGAATATTACTATTCTACTGCTACTACAATAATATTACAAGACCGCATTAAAATAAAATAGATTGACACTTTAGGTACACCATTGCCAAATGGGAATATCATTTTTTTTTTAAAATACTTTATCTGAACATTCTGAATACACTTCTTTTTCACCAAAAGAGTTGCTGCTTTTTGACAATGGAATAAATGGAGAAAAAAAACTTCTGAATACTACATGTACTAGGTATTCTACTAAATTCAACGCATTGAAGTTTCACTGAGTATCATCTTATTCACAATTCAAGTTGTTACTGTCATCAACCGTTGTGGATCCAAATGATATTAAACTATCACTGTTTCCATTTTGACAACGAGAAACAAAGCAATTACCTTTATGATTTCATATACGTGGAATCAGTTATGCTATCAGTATCAGATCCAAGGGCTTGAGATGATGCCCAAAACGTTCAGTCTGAAAATGAGTTAAGCAACAATAGTGTTCAGCATAAGATATTTTAATCATGCGTAGTATCTACGCAAAATTAGTAAGTTCTACGAAAAAAAGTCTTAACATTGCAATGTCTTACCATTCTTCGCCTGGTCATAAATATTGTCCATTTCTGTACAGATCTTCTCATTCTACCGGCAATATAAGCAACTTCAATGTTTGGAAGATGAGATGATAGATATTTGATTCAATGTAGACTTCATGTTCACCAAAATGGTATACGTGTGTGTACAGTCCAGTGTAGGACTTTATTGAAACGAACGCTGAGATGGGTGAACAATTATTGATTTACCTTTCCTCTCTGTAACGTATAAATACTAATCAATACAGTAACTAGTCTTACTAAGATAAACTGTTTGAGCTCTTCGGAAATGAACAACAAACGAGATTTTCATTCGAATGAGCATAATGGCCATGGGATTAATTGTTTTAAAGTATTGATAAGCATGGTAATATATATATTGATCGGGGGAAATAGAGATATGGTTTCGCAATGGAGAGCTAATGATGGTGTTTGGACTTAACACAATATCATGCTTAATGTTTTTTAATGTGGTTAAATGGACATGACTTCGGGATTGAATAAATAAATAAAAGGATTTTTCCTTGTTCGAATCCATAAAGATTGAATAAATTTGAATATGATATCGGGGAATTTGGTTTCTTGTGGGTATTTTGTTACGTCGTTTATTGCACAACGTCTATTCGCCGCACTGACTATTACACAGGTCTACACGTTTAGTTCCGGAGACTGGTTATCGATTTTTATGTTTTCTTCGTCTTGGGGGATAATGATCACTTCGGTATGTACGAAAATAATCCAGTCTTCGACGAGCCCGGGTCGACGAGGCCTCTAACGTTATCGAGGTCACGTGACCATGATCGACATGATAACATTTCAGGCTATATGTTTCGAATGGCTGATGATGACAGGCGCGGATCCAGGATTTCTTGAGGGGGGGGCCCACATTTGAAATTATGCGAGCGAAATATTGGTACGTAATAG
This sequence comes from Strongylocentrotus droebachiensis, assembly GCA_035222895.1. Classification (NCBI taxonomy): domain Eukaryota; kingdom Metazoa; phylum Echinodermata; class Echinoidea; order Camarodonta; family Strongylocentrotidae; genus Strongylocentrotus; species Strongylocentrotus droebachiensis. The sequence goes on along the minus strand of JAVYIG010001711.1, from coordinate 123,213 downwards.
TGACATCGGCAGTGGCAAAAACGTTTGGGGGGGGAGGGGTAGACACACACAAAAAAATCCCCATCACTCCACTCTTACATGCAGGCGCCGCTGAACGTTTCTCGGCGGGGGCAAGGGGTGGAGCCCCCAGAAGCTCAGGGGTATAGTCATTTAATTACTGTCAGATGAGCATATTTTGATACCTTATTAATTTGTGACACTGGCAGGACACAAATTGGTGTGGGGTCCAGGGGGCGGAGTGCCATAAGCTTAGGGGTCTTATACATTAAATTTCCGCCAGATGAGCATATTTTGATACCTTATTTGTGACACTGGCAGGTCACGAATTGACGTGGGGTCAAGGGGGCGAAAGCCCCCGGAAGCTCCGCGGTTTTGGGCAATACATTACGGTCAGATGAGCATATTTTGATACCTTATTTGTGACACTGGCAGGACAGAAATTGGTGTTGGGTCCAGGACGCGGATCCCCCAGAAGCTCATGGGTTTTATACATTAAATTTCCGGCAGATGAGCATATTTTGATACCTTATTTGTGATACTGGCAAGTCACGAATTGGCCTGGGGTCCAAGAGGCGAAGCCCCCGAAAGCTCAGGGGTTTCGGGCAATAAATTACGGTCAGATGAGCATATTTTGATACATTATTTGAGACACTGGCAGGACACAAACTGGTGTGGGGTCCAGGGGGCGGAGTCCCATAAGCTCAGGGGTCTTATAGGGCCCTAGGTGGGGTCCAGGGGGCAGAGCCACCGGAAGTCGAGGGGTTTTAGGAATTTAATTACGATCGATGAGCATATTTTGATACCTTATTTGTGGCACTGGTAGGTCACTAATTAGTGGGGGTCCAGGGGGCGGGGCCCCCGGAAGCTCAGGGGTTCTAAGGCATTTAATCACGGTCAGATGAGCAAATTGTTTGGCTTGGGGGGGGGGGAGGAACAATTTTTTTTTGGAGCTTGCTTTAGCACCCCAAAAAATATATATATATTTTCCCTTTTTTCCCCTTCTTTTTTTTTTGCCAGGGGGGGGGGGGGCCGGGCCCCCGGGCCCTCTGGATCCGCCACTAGATGCTGAGCTGTTAGTAAACAAAAAAAACAAAAAAAAGCTTATCAATAACAAATGCTAAATTTCTATGACAGATTTTCTCTGTTTTATGAAACGGGGCCCTGTAGCCTACTCGGCTGTCGGTATTTCAAAGTGAAACTCGGTATATAGCCAGTTCACGGTTGCAGTCTGAGCATGAGCAGATAAAGGTCATTGCAGAACAAATTTTGAAATACATGGAGAAGAAACACTGGATACGTGCTCATGAAAGTATGTAACATTATTCATTCATGCACATTCAGTGCACTCCATGGTACACAGGTGAAAGTATTCTTTGAAAAGGGGGAACAAAGGCTATTTATATAGCACCTCCATCGCTGTAGGAGTGATTCTTTCAAAATGTACAAAGTGGGACCTCTTCATGTTTTGAAGATCTGTGGATATTCGGGGTCATTGCAGTAAGGTGCTTACCGTGAACTGGTCTATTGGGAGAGTCTGTCAATCCACCGAGTATTTATCAGTGTTTAGGGGTTCCAGTAATAATTGATATGTACATTTTATTTTATTTTTGGTATTCGTATGTGTTTTCAATGTAGTTATTTATCAAAGTAATATTATTTTCATCCCTTTGAGTGTTTCATTGCTTTTACTTGGCATGGATAAATCATACATCACCTATCTCTGATTTCACCTTGTTCTAATATCACTTTATTAACAATCACGTTTATTAACAAAGGAAGAAACAATATTTACAATTGTATACAAACCACCCAAAACAGTATACAAAAAGCCCTGGTCATGTTTTATTATTAATCTTTCTATTTATATTGTATATTCTAAAATATTACGTGATTTTCACCAATTTGCGATCCTTGATCTTTCACCCCACGTACATTTTGGGATGCAATGATCTTATCATATCATGCTTATTCTTCTTTTAGCTGCACCTGGATATGAATTCACATATTAGTATTAATCATCTGTCATGTTTAATCCAGTGTTGTTGTTGTTGTGTTTTTTGTTGTTGTCTGCTTTCTCTAGATTTGGCATAATGCCAGTGTGTTAATATCATTTGAAGAGTGGCCTTGTTGCCGAATGCTCTCTTTAATCTTAAAATAGTCTGAGGTTACTTTTGTTTTTGTTCCCAACTCCCTCTTTCAATCACAAAGAAAAGAGGTTTACAAATATACTTAATCGAAAATATCCCACGAAGTAAATTTTGAATGTTTACTGTAGTACCCCCCGGAAGGGCTTATCTCGCTCCGTCCATTATCACGACACGGTACTTCCCAGCCGCGCTATTGTTAGAAATATTTTGAAGCCATTGTTGGGTACGTGGAAAAAAGCATGTCGATCGCTGCTGCTTCAAAGGAAATAACAAACGACGAGAGGAGGAAAGTTCGTGTCAGAGAACGACATCCGAGAATGAAAGAGAAAGGATAAAACAGTTTAATGAGTGATGTTATAATCGGAGGGTGTCCGGATTGATTGTTGCCGAAGTAGTTCATGTGTTGATTAGGTGAGAGGGCCATTACGAGGGTGAAAGACAGAAAACATGTCAATGGACAACTCCTAAGGCATTTAATGCTATTATCTTAATTATAATCATTGCATTCATCTTCCACCCACTATTTCAAATCTGGATATCATCTAAGTGATAGTTTTATTAGCCACGTGAAGATTACAAGAAGAAGAAGGAGGAACCGTCGGTCATACTTTTGATTTGAAGATATTTGGATCAATATTGTAATGCATCATCATTATCTTCATCTTCATCATCATCATCTCCCAAAACACGGCTGAGGTGTAATACATCTTATGACATATTTTAAAGTTCTCGTTTTGTTAATCCAAATTCGAGTATAAAATTCGTGCAGTGCAGATTGATCATGATGGATAGCCAGATTAATATCGAATGTTGGTGATATGTTACCATCCAATAAGCACTATTATTCTTCAATACTTCGCTGTCGACGGACTAAATGGAGATGAACCAGCGTTTCCAACCTTATCTCTTCTCTAACATGCTGTACCATTTCAAAAGACTACTACTCCAGTATAAATGAAAACAGATGATCGTGATGACAGGGGTACGACAAGTAAAGAGTTGGCTTCTCCGAGGGGATCGCATCCCGACATGTTCTCCATCATCTACGGTACGTACGCACTCCGGGGTATCCTAGTATTCAAGTTGACAGGTGTATAAGGCCTCAAACAAAAGATGTTGTATTGCCCTTTGCGACCGACCCAAAAATCTTGAAATCTACGGTCGGCTTTTTAGAAAAGGTTGTTTTTTACTGTGTTTTTTTAGGAAAACAAATGTATTAGAACATTCAAAACTGAGAAATATCAGCCCAAAGAGGGAGTAAAGAAAAAAAGTTCAAAAAAAAAATAAAAAAATCCGACCGACCAGGGAGCCTCCCTGGACCGACCGACCCATGTTTTGGCACCTAAAGGGCAATACAACATCTTTTTTGTTTAGGCCTAATCATGACCGCAAGGACTTTTGAGAAATGAACTCGAAGAAAAATTATAATACCCTATTGTATTTGTTTATCAAATAGAAATTAAGTTCTGTTTAAGTAAAACCCATTAAACTGTTTGCGCATCTTTATAAGGTGACGAACAAGCCTTGGAATTGTCTTCGGTTGATTTTACGAAAGCATCTGCGATCGTGTTTATAATCAATGTTTTATGTCCATTTCAATGGTATCTAGAAGCAGGAGCGTGAAAACATCTTCAGAATCTCAAGGGGTTTAAAGAAAAAATTAATTCCAAATTTGGTTAAACGCCTCCCCCTATAAACAAACAGGTATTTATTACACCCGTGTCAAATGAACATTTGTCCTCACCAATCACCATTATGTAGATCTAATTATCCAAAAATAAAGTTCTCTTACCGAAATTATGCTGAAACATCTGGCTAAAAATTATATATTGAAAATACAGAGTTCTGTGATTTTGGTTAAGGCCATAAATATTTACTGTGCTATGCCAAATAAGATTGAGAGTATTTTCTTTAAATCACATTATCGATGAAAATGTTAGATACGTGTACTTGATTTACGTGTACTTATTATGACTTAAAGTGTAATACGCTTTACATTTATGCATGTTATAACACATGGCTAAGTGAATACGTGTAACACCTGTGTTGCTCACCGCGATTCATTTCATTTACACTTACACACAAACCGCTGCCGTTTTTTTTTGTAACGGTTTACTGCGTAATATCTATCAAAACGAGCCTTTAATTTCGATGAGGAATATTTTCTATGTCACGCACCCTTGGAACTTGGTCTGACAGGTTTTGAACATTTTGTTACGTAATTCTTGTACAAAGATCTACGTGGGGGAGGGGGCGGGGTTAAAAACGGAAACAATATCGATTATTCTGTGTTATTTTATCTTTTCTGAATTCACGGGGCGGGGCAAGCCATGGACCTTTGTAGTAGGTCCATTGTCTCATAGGTACCATTCTATAAATAGTATCTACAATTATATGGGAATTGACAAAAACCAGAAAAGCATAACGCAAATTGAAATACCTTTCTGATGGAAGACCTATATGTCACAATTAGACAATATTATGTTTTAGTGTTAAATGTGTATTAACAACGAATTGGGTTAATATGAAATTTCATTGGATTCTCGTTGCCTTATAATAATAATAATAATATGAGGGAAACAAAAAACGCATTTTAATAAAACAACTATTCTGCTGCCGAATTTCATCCTAAATTTCTATCGATTTCTCATTTCTTTTACTAAAGATACAGACATAAAATTAAGCTCAAGGGTTTGCTCATACCTGCAAGTCGATTTTGATATAAAATAACAAAAACTTGTTAAAGATAATACATTTTTCGTCTTGCCCTTGACCATTAGTGTATTTTCTATTTTGTTCATTATGCAGAGATACAACATTCGTCTGGCCTTAATGTGCTTGATCATCATATGGTCAACGCTACTTTCTGGTCTTGTTCTTCACTCCAAACTAGTCATCAACCAGCGTGGGTCCAGCGTTGAGTCCAGCAGTGACCAGTCCATTCTTGAGCAATTAACCTTTAAATCAAACCTTACTGGTACTGGTCAGTGCGTCAAAAGTATCCTGCTATATGGGGACTTGGAAGGTATGAGGAGTTGGCCTGAGCTTTCAAAATGGGTGGAGCTTATGGAACAAAGTCTAAGACTGGATAGAGAGGTGAATCTGGGATGCAGAACTGACAATATCAACTGCACGATCAAACTTTCCCTTGGGACGGAATTGAAGCGTTTTCGCGGAAAAGACGCTGTTATTTTTGGCATTTTACCGCGTGCACTGACAGGACAGATTGAGACGCTGAAAAATCTTGAGCCAGAGCAAAACCAAACGTGGTTCTTTTACAGCACAGAATCGCCTCACCGCATGACACTCTGGAATCAGAATCTGAACATAACTCAGCTCAAGTATCACAAGTTGATTTCATATCACTGGGATTCCCCACGTCCAATTATCGTTTGGTTCATACAGTTACCAACCACCAACAAATACGTCCATGAGCGTGCCACCTCAATGGTCCACGAAGAAACATCTCATAGCATGGGTAAACAGTAACTGTAATGAAGTATCGTGGCCAAGAAAACCGTTCTTAAGTCGCGTTCGCGCCCGCCTACCGGTGCACGAATTCGGAGCGTGCGGTACAAAGCAGTGTGAACCGCGCCATTCCTCTAAATGCTCAAAGTTGATACAAAATTACAAATTTCTGCTCATCCTCGGAAACGCTGAATGTGATGGTCTGATTCCAGCAGACTTCTGGTCACTGGCTCTTGCCAATGACGTTGTACCGGTTATATACGGGGTTCCTAAGGCTGACGTCGCCAAGGTAGCTCCTCCGTCGTCCTTTATCCACGTTTCTTATTTTAAAACGGTGGAATCATTAGCAGATTACCTCCTTATTATAGCAGACGACGAGAAAGAGTATAACAAGTTTTTTGCTTGGAAGAGACACAGTGAGATCAAGTTGATGTACCCCATCGCACCCAAACTCGTTTGTAGAACGATACCTCACATGTTTGACGGTACTCCACAATATCTAACGACTGTTGGTGAGTCGTGTTGGTTTTATGGTTGTCGAACACGGCCCAACAAGAATTCCTTGAAGCCGTTTAGTCCTGATCAACAGTACAAAGAATACAACCATTGGACAATCTGGGAATCAATGTGATTTTGTAATGAAACCGTGATGAATGGGAAAATGGACAGGTAAAGGATATAAGTAATTATAGACTATTATATTAGAATGGCATAGGAGCATTGTGAATACGATGTGATGATGATTGGATGAACAAATACAATACATTGAGAAAGGTGTGGAGGGAAGGACTTAGTTCAAAACAGTGGGATCTAGAATGAACAAGGTTAATGTGCCTAGCAGCCGAAATTTATAAATGGTATAACATGAGCTGTGTAAAACACACAATAATTGCATCGTGGTAGAAATGAGATGTCGTTTTGTTGTTGTACTTGTTTAGAGGAAAAGGGTTGCAAATTTAAATTAAAAGAAATACAGAGAGAAATGAAAATGTAAGAAAAAGAACCGGTGGGAGAAAAAGAGCGAGAGGAAAAACATAGCAAAGGAGAATTAGGAGAGAGGATGAGTGAGAGAGAGAGAGTGGGAGAGAGAGAGAGGGAGTGGGAGGTCGTGATAGATAAATGGATGCGTGAAATTGATTGGTGCACTCCTTATTTATGAAAGATCGCCCTCAAGGGGCAACGTTAGGGTTATTAGCCACCTCAATGCTTTTAAGGGTGCGTTATACGATATACAGGCTTTCAACGATATGCGTCGTGTGTAAAGTAAACTGATATATGTGCAAGAAATAGGTATTTGTTGCGAGATAGATGATGGTTACAAACGTGGAATGCACACGAGTAACGTGTGTGTTATTATGCAGTTTATCAAAGAATGCTATAGGGGTGCAAATTGCAACTGATACGGAAAGGGTTAATTATTATGACACTAATGATAAGTTTGTGATGGTTTTATCCCACAGACTAAACGAACAATTTGTAAAGTCATTACGGAAGTGAAATAAAAATATATTGAGTGAATTTTAAGTGGAACTATGATCAAAGTGAAAGTGTAATCAGAAAATTAAATCAAATCAACTGTACACTATTATTAAATTCTTTAAATAAGAATGTATCGACTTTAACATTTCATGAGAGCAAAATAATTCATTGTTGGGTCTACAATGCCAACATATCCATTTCTAATATGTATAATGCTTTATTCATAAAAGTAATGAAATTATAGAGATAATAGTTATTAAATAGGCTAGGATAACAGAAAATGATCTTGCATGATTTTGCCCTTATCAAGAACGACGTCTTGTTGCAAGAGGGCAGGAGGGTTGGTTAAAATTCCATCTCGATCTGCGTGCTATGCCAAACCGTATACGAATAGATGTTTTCTTTTCATTATAATATACATCTCCAATATATGCATAAGTAATGATGTGCTCTCGTGGTAATGTGCACAAATGTATCACGGTCATGAGATGGCACATGCCTAACTTTATCAAGCAGGGTCGTCAGATTTGGGATGACGGGGGGGGGGGAGGGGGGGGAGAAAGGCTAAAAGCTACATTTGCCAAAACGTCTGCTTAAATTTAGCTGGTCGATGGTAGTATCCCACCGTGGGTCCATGCTGGACGCATGTTTACTGGCTGATGGTAAACGTTAGCGACTCGCAAGATCTTGAAGGTCTATGGGGAGAGAGGGCAGAAGCATCGGCTTGCATTAAAGAGACAGTGTTCATGCATCCTAATGATTCCTCGGTTTATTTTGATTAAATGTTAAACGAATGTCTCTATGTTTGAGGGGTAACCATTTTGTTATAATGATTAAATAACATACCGGCCATTCTTGGCGAGATGAAAGAAGGTGATGGTAATAGAGAAATAAAGTGGGGGCTCAAGGGCATATGCCTGCTCCTCATATCAAATGAAAAAGAGAAAGAAGGCGAAAGAAATGGAAGGGGAAAGAACATCCTCTCATGCATACTCGTCCTAGCCTTCACAAGCTAAGACACTTTGTTGCAATATTTAGATCAATGCTAGTGCACTGTATGACATTTCATATACAATAATGAAAGAGTTATAAATACACACATACCCAGACAGATAATACGATGATATGCCTACACGAACACAAATATTCAAAAATCACTTCTACTCGGAGGGAGGGCAGTATTTCTTTAAAAAGGTACACACTGCTTAAAATGAACAAGATAGGGCCTTTAAGGAGAGGTGAGGTGGGTTAGCATTTTGTCAAAAATCAATACTGAGAGTGGAATGGGATCTGAGGCAAACAGCACTGACGCCAAAAGTGAGTGGTTGTGAAAGCCGTCAGCCTTGTCTACTGTCACGAGATGGAGAGAAGGGGTGAAGAAGGAGGATGAATTAGAAGAGGTGGATGAACGTTCTATCATCTCGAGCATGAGAGGAATGATGGTATTAAATGAGGTAATGCGAACGTGGGTGGGGTGGGGGTAAAGGGTGAATGAATTGTGATGAAAACCAGAGGCGGATCCAGGACTTTCCAAAAGGGGGCATGAAATGTACGAAATTGCTAGCGCGAAGCCTATAACGGCGTGGGGTCCGGCCGGGGCACGCATAAGAGCCCCGGAAAATGTTGAACCTTAAGATGCTCTATGGTACATTCTAAGGCATCTCTGATTAAGTAAATGAACATTTTTGTTAAAGGTAAGACGGGGGTGTGCGCCTCACGCACGCCCCTCCCCCCCCCCCCCCCCCACCCCCGGATCCGCCCCTGAAGACGAGCAAGATGACTTTGAAAACGGACTGGAAACCCGGAAGTCAGGTCTGGATCGTATTGCCTTGAGAATGTTTCTGATATTTTGTATTTGTTTTCTTCCTCTCCATATTCTTCTCTCTCTCTCTCACTCTCTCTCTCTCTCTCTCTCTTTTTTTTTCTCTCTCTCTCACTCTCTCTCTCTCTTTTTTCCCTCTCTCTCCCTCTCAAAGTGTCACTCTCTTTGTTTCATATTTTCATATCCTTAATCATCTTTATTCTCTTTCATTTTTGTGTGTAATTGTTGTATTTCTCCTATAACTCTCATTCATTCCTTTCAATTTCATTTCAGCCACCATTATAACTTTTTTTCTCTCCCTCTCTCTCCTTTTATCTTTCTCTATAATCACCATCTCCCCCTTTCCTTTGTGTTAATATATATATATGCAAGTTTACTACATAATTCAATTTCAATTCAATTTCAATTTATTCATGTTTCCAACAAAAAATTACAAATCAATTATAAGCATTTAAAACAAATGTAAGAAATACATTTTGGAAACAGAGGGGTCCACTAAAAAGCAATGATTTTACAAGACATTTTGAACACCTCAAATGATACTTAGGGATAATGAGTAATTAAATTAACTAAACCGTAAATACAAAAGGAACAACAAAATAGGGGAAAGAAAAAGGGGGATGCCAACAGAGACGAGAAAGGGACAAGACAATGCTTTACACGACAAAGATAGAAGAACACGGTCATAATACAAAAATACATATATTATCTGTACTCAACCTCTACCTCTAAATACATTTCTATTCCCTTTCCATCTGTCCACCTTTCTCGCAAGCATGAATGTCACCATGTCTACATACGCATACGTACACGCACACACAAACATCAACCACCCACACATTATTCGTCTCGTCCACCCTCTCCCTTTAGTGTCTGTTGTCATCCAATGATTCTCATTTCCTTTACCTTCTCCCCCTGTGGGACCAATCATAATAAACAGCTCAAGGTAGAAATTATTTGTCATTTCAACCTTCTCCAGCCCTGAGCTCGTCTCGGTAACCGAGACGAAGTGTAGATGCTTTTAACCATCAACAAAGAATTCGCCGATTTTTGTTAAGGAAAGTGTTACTGATAATAATCAGAACATTCTGGATTTTATATGGCGGTTATACAAGCCACAAGTCTTGAGGGTTATCTTACTGCGATTATTAGAGTATTTCCAACACAACGTGAGTGCACTTTGTCCACTCTACTAGTACTAGGAATATATTCCAGCCATACTTTCACTATTTCATGTGAGAACGTAATGTTGATCCACCCGCAGTGATATAAACATCCTATCGGGTTCGAGTTTACACCTTCCTTGCACGTTCTGTAATACAAACTGATAATTCAAAAGGTAAAGAATTTTCCTGTTGGGGAGTCATGATAGAAACAAATTAACGAACGCGAAGAAATTCGTTCAACGTATCAACGGAATAGTTTTCTGCTTAAAATTGCTTTTTGCTTTTATTGTAGAAATGTGGAACTAAACCCTATGCGAAAAAAAAAATTCTCCTGTATCTGAAACAAAATAAATTATTTAGGCACGCTTTTAGCTTTCATAGATATATACTCCCTGAAAAAAAGAAATGTAATCATTGTAGTCTATTACATGATATATATAAGGTAAATTCAATGTTGTTAGGGTGGAGTTTTTTATTAGGGGGGCATAGCATTACATTGCACTGCTGGTTCCTATGGAAGCTCTAGGCAATGTTTTATGGTATGATGATAAGATTTACGAATAACTGCGTTTTTATTGAAAAAAAGTCACATGGGAAACTTAATACGAACCTGAAACAATTACATTAAATTTAAGATAGTGGCATTTCAAATGCATGGGGAAACGAAATATCTCCTGTTAAAGTTGAATTCCTGATTATCATATTGAAAGACATCATAATCAAACATATTGTATTGTAAAACAAAGAAGCAATACACGGCGATCATTTACACAATGTATCATAAACACGTTTATGTTGCCACTGCATTCTCAGTACATGTACATGGCGGGGGATAATTGCGAATGTAGCAATAAGCATGCGAGAAATTGAAATATATATAATTCATAATACGAGGAACATCCGAGTGTGTTTCCTCCCACCCAAACGTTTGTAGACGATGGATAATACAGTCAAGTCGGTCACAGGGTAATTACAATGACAAACATCAGGACAAGATACGAATTAACAAGTAGTATTCCTTTGTTACAGTACACCAATGATTATCATAAATGAATGAAAAGGAAATACAAAATAGTTCAGGATCGAATAATAGCAACGAATACATAAAGACTTAAACTTTTAGTCTTGCACTCATCACCATGGTCATGATAAATGCAAGAATAAACAGAAAGACGAAATCAGACAATATCAATGGAAGCTAAAGAAACGATTTTAAAACATACAAAGTTAAAAAGTTAAACATACAAAGTTAAAACATTTTGGTTAATACAAAAGTTATAATCCCTCAAATGTAGCCATAATAGCTCCAAAAGGTAATGATGACATTGATTACTACAATGATGATAATTTTGCTTGGATAATCATTATCAGTAGCCCGGATGCAAGAATTGAGAAGGAATCCATAATTGGGAGGTACGAGTTTTATTGGTGGATAGAATGTGGGAAGAAGAGCGACCGGTTGGATGAATGTGTTAGAGGGGTCATACCCATCCTTTTTGCAGTTTTCTTTCAATTGAATTGAAGGTTTTATCAACGTTTCGACGCAGCAAGTGCCTAAATTAAGAAAGATGTATAATGATAAGAATATATACACATAATATAAGTATACTACATGAACAATAAATCACTATAAGGGTTTGGCATACAAATGATAAATGAACTAACATAGATGAAGAATTTGCCTGAATTTGTATACACAACTGAATACATTTAAGTGTTCTCCTGAAAATAATATCTACATTGATTATGTACTTAATTCATATGTCTGTTTTGGGGTGTATTTTTAGCTTTAAAATTTGTGTTTTGCCATCGAACAAATTGGGATTATCAAAGAGATATAGGGGACCCGGAAGCTATGCCTCTGATTATGATGTTAAGATCCACTGTCACTAAATGGTATTCTATTTCCTTGAAACCGAAACATGACTGCATTATTGACCGATCCCCCCCCCCCTCCCCCAAGAGAGAGAGAGAGAGAGAGAGAGAGAGATAAAGAGATGGAGGGGGAGAGAGAGAGAGAGAGAGAGAAAGACAGAAACAGAAAGAGAGAGACACACACACACAGAGTGAGAGAGAGAGAGAGAGATGCACTAAATGGTTTCCATTATGCATATTTGTATTATTACCTTAATTGCCTGAACCAGTGTTATTACAACCCTGACTAGATTGCCCCGGAATGGACACCTTAACAAAGACGCTGGTTACCCTTAAAACATCCCTACTTGATTGAACAGACAATACACATAACAAGAGCTCAATGCGAATGTAATTAGAGGAGTTTCACTCGTCCCATTAAGCACACTCACAAGGTCTAATCTCCTATTGTAATCTGAACAACGCTCTACGAACATCTCCAATATAGTTCGTCCGATATTCGGGAGTATAAGCATTAAGTCAAGAGTCCGGGAGACATTAATGAGGCTAAAGGAACGCGGGAGACTGAAACAGACGGAAATATTGGAGGAGGAAAAGACAAGAGCACAAACACAGGGGCAGACGGATGGCAGTTGGCGGTAAATATTTACCGAACCACGTGATTTCGCTCAACACGACAATAATCAAGGAAAGGGCGGGAAAATAACGTCGTGTTTTTCTCAGCTGCGACTCGTGACAGATCATGATGTAGTATGAATGTAAGTACACTCATTTACATTTGAGAGTGTTGTTGTTTCTAGGTGGGAAACATGATTGATGGAGAAAGAAAATAAGAAAATAAAATCTCGAAATAAAGAGGGGGAGGTAGATAGGTAGACAGAGAGAGAAAGAGAGAGAGGAAGTGAACAAAAAAGAAAACAAATCGGAAATAAGAGAGAAACAGTGAAAAGGTGAGTGGGAAAATGAAATGAGATAAAGAAAGAAATCTAGAATGAATGAGAGAGAAAGAAGGAAAGAAAGATTTTTTTTTTTTAAAGAGAAGGGGCTAGAAAGGAAATGTACACTAGACTAAATGTATGTATCAAGTAAGGACAAGAATTTATCTCTCATTCTCCTCATGGATATATTTCTTTCTAATCACATAAACTTAACATGATCATTTCTTATCACAATCCTCACATCTTTAAGGTGAACAGAACGAAAGAAACTGTCTTTTCCTTTGAGTATACATATAAACGTACACATTCTGAGTGTTGCTTATTGCTATGACTAACTTTTCATATTATATATGCTGGTGGAGCCCAGCCTAGAATAATGAAGTAAAATGTCTCGTGTAGTTCATCAGAGTAGGTTAAATATTGTCTTTATTTTTGTCTCAGTGAAACTAATACACTATAGCATTACATACCTGGGGGGTGTTTCACAAAGATCCTAAGTAGAACTTAACTCTAAGTTGGACTTAAAAATTATGGAAAGCCACTTGTAGCCTTAAAATGAAATTTATTCTAAAGCAGAAATCCAAGTATTTTAGACTTTTCATAAATTCCACATCAAGGACATGAAATATCCTTGATAATAGAAAATATGAACGATTTGAATCAACATTAATGCCTTATAAGATAACTTTTACAAATATTTTCAAGAAGTTAATGGCTTTCCATATTTTTTAAGTCCAACTTAGAGATAAATTCAACTTAGGATCTTTGTGAAACACCCCCAGGCCTTTTCTCGCAAATTAAGTCGCGTGTTTTAAAACTACTGTCTTGGTAAGATGTGAATATATCAATATCACAAACAAGTCTACGGAATCATGGTATCATGATATTGTTATTGTTAATTGAGATTGTGATTTTGAAAAATACAGCTGTATACGCCATTACGGTATATGGCTGGATCGCATTCATTAATAACCGTTTGTTGTGTTTCCAACTGCATATCTATGTAAGATGTTGACTTAGTATAATCATACTGGCACTAATCAAGTAAAAAAAAAATTAACGACAGCATCATTTTCCGTTTACAATAATTACCCATGAAACTCTTTATTTTAACCCATTCTTAGTGCAGACATCTCATGACCAACTGCATATCTATGTAAGATGTTGACTTTGTAAAATTATACTGGCACCAATCAAGTAATTTTTTAACGACATCATCGTATTCCGTAATAATGTTTTTTAATAGACCGTTAAATAGGTTACTAAAGTTTACAATAAGTACCCAGGAAACACTTTATTTTTGACCCATTTTTAGTGCAAACATCTCATGACCTGCAAAAGAGTTCAATTCACAGATACGAATTCGTTATGTACGTCTACAGTAAATTATTCATGAGCTTGTCACCTCCATTGCTTTTTATGCAACAAAATGAGTCCTATGTTGTTGTTTTTTGTACATTGTCATCGGTAGTCTTTTTTAAAATCTAGGCATAGGCCCCTAGCATTAAACATAATTACTTTCAAATTCAGATTAATGTAAAATGTACTCTGAAAATGTGACTATTGTACCTGTATTTATCTTCATCTAAATAACAAGATTCTTATTGAGAAAAAAAAAATAAAAAAATATTAAGGTTCTGCTTCCCCCTTTAAAGCAGACGTTGAGTGTGCTGACCAGACGGACATTGGAAGGACAAAGAACTATGCAAATTCTGTCCCCTTGGTAGCCTGCGATGATTATCAAGGAAATATGTGGACTCCTCAACGAGGAGGATAATGGGAGGCTTCTCAGAAGTCAGCGGAAATAATGTCCTAGGGTCATTATACTGTCCGAGAGTAATTGGAGGGATATTGTATTTTTTAAGACTTCGACAAAGTGTGAGAAAAATGCTACCAAAAATGTAAGATGTAGCCTATTATTTACGATTATACTGCAAGAGCGACATGTAATGCAACCGAAATGTACAGACCTATATCAACTTTGCTTCTTATATAATCGCTATTTTTTTAATTGTATCCTTACTTGTGTCACAGGTATTTAGTCATGATTTTTGTCTTCTATTTTTTACTTTGGGAGTTATAGATTTACCATTTTCTATATAACACAGCCAATAATATTACGTTTCGATCGTACCATACGAAAACAAGAATTAAATCAAATCAGGCATTGAAAATATCATTCATTTCGTCTTTCTACAGATTATTTTAAGAGCATTGGCTACCATGTCAAAATAATACGTTTTATAAATGGAAACTAAACAATAATGAAGATCTTTCAAAGAAGAAGAATTGTTTTAGTGACCACGGTCGCTCCCTCAACAAGGAAGGTCGTCTTTGTAATGGCTACCCTATCGTTCATCACGAAAGGACATATTTTGTCAGACGAGGACAATAATTACTCCTTCATTGAGTCAATGATCCACCTTTTCTGCCACTATGTCTGGCATATAGACGAAGCAGCGGCGATGCTTTATTGAAGACCCTGTCTTATTGGCCACATTTCCTGTACATTAAACAAATTGATTCCCGTAATAAGAAAAAACAAAATAGAACAAATATCCACTCTATCCGAACTCCTATCTGATCTCCAAGCGTGATTAACATACTATTGGCTCGTTTTAGCAATTTTTATTAAGTTTGAGTTTAGAAGAATTTCTATTTCTATCTCCTACTTTATTAAAAGTTTAAAACGAATTAATTTCACATTGATAAGTTTCTATGCATCAAACTACCGGTTTGTTTTTCCTCTGCCACTTTTGTTTCTTATTATATTGTTCCGACTTCCCTCTTGTTTTTTTGTTTGTTTTTTTTTTTATTTTCTTTTTATAAATTGGAACCCTCTCGAGAAGAGGAAGCAATGTTGAAACGAACATGCATCGTTACAAAATGGTTGTTCTCTCTCTCTCTCTCTCTCTCTCTCTCTCTTTCACTCTCATTCTCTCACTCTGTCTATCTCTTTTTTTTCTCTCCATCCCCCTGTCTCTCTCACACACACACACACACTCTCTCTCTCACTATCACTCTCTCTTTCTCTCTCACCCTTCTCCCTCTTTCTCTCTCTCTCTCTCTTCTCTCTACACTTCCACTTGCTGTGAATCAAATATTTTAGTTGCAACTCGTGGCGGAGCGTCCAAATACTTGATGCCTTCCAACCGCCAACTTGATTCTTTTAGGCCTCCAAATGTACTTTTGCGAATGTTGTTCATCCTCATCGATTCGCGGGAATCAAGTGGATCATGTTATGAGGATTTCATAAACGAATCATGTGACTTTGGAACAGGCACACGATAACATCAATGCCAAGTCACAGAGACATAACCTGCAAGAACAACACACTCATACCCATCCAATTTGCCTTGTCTAGCTACACTCAAATCAATAAAGCCCTTTTGGATGGAGGTTATATGGAATATATGCAGACCATGGGTGATTTGGGTTTCCCCGCGGCGAGGGACCGCTTTCACATTGAGGTGGTGTGTTGTAGTAGAGTGCGATCTGCATCACAATCCTAACACAAAGTACACCTTTCCCTCCAGCTATGCATGTTGACGTGTGTCAAATACACTCGGAATGGAAGAGTTACATTTTCGATGTGAACGTATCTTCTTTGCGGAAGATTGATACTATAATACATACTATAAGATGACCTAGATGTCTGATCTAGATCTGGAGTACCCAAATAAACCAGCAACATAATTTGCATCGAAAATAATATCGCTAGTGATATTCGTTTGTCTCGCAATGTGGTCAATAAGGAATCTAAAAGATCACGACGTTTCGTATGCTACTGCAATACTTCGTCAGGTGATGAAAACTATTGTAAGCACCTGACGAAGTATTGCAGTAGCATACGAAACGTCGTGATCTTTTAGATTCCTTATTGACCACATTGCGAGACAAACGAATATCACTAGCGATATTATTTTCGATACTATATCCGCAATGAGTAATATATTTAGCATAACATAATTTGCATTACATAAATGTAGCATGTATTTGGACCGATGATTTTCGAAACATTACATTACCTCATTAAGTAATACTTTATTTGGAAGGAATTCTTCTTAGTTGCATCTATCCTATAAACTGATGTCCACTGATGTGATTTCAACCACTATGACTTGATTTGTGCTCTTAAAACAGACATGATTGAAATGAAAGAAAAATGAGTCAATAACTTTGCTTCGTTGCGTTTTATTTTAGGTACTTCGTAAAATTGAACAACAACAATATCTTTCAAATTCAAGTCAAAAGTGAATATCGTTTACGTTGACCCAACAGCATTTTTTAATTAGAAGTATAGAAAAGAACTCTCTTTCATCATCCTTCCTTTTATTGGGGGGGGGGATCCATGTTTACTTAACAAATAGATTCACTTGCAAGCATTCAGTACACGAATCTTGACACCCTTAATATTAGAGTCTTTACATGTAATTTAATTTAAGTTCAAAGTTACATTACATTGTAAATGTTATTGTGAACAATTTATATTTATTGTTATGGTATTTCAGGTACGAAATAAAAATCAAGAATCATGAAACAGCTTGCAGTGATGTATTGCCAATGTCTCTCTCTCTCTCTCTCTCTCTCCCTCTCCCTCACTCCCTCCCTTTCTCTCTCTCTCTCTCTCTCTCTCTCTCGTTTTATCATCCTCTTCACTATTCATTCTCTCCTTCCGTTCGTGCTCACTCCTATCCACCCTCACTCATGTCTACATCTTTCATGACCTTCTTTCGTCGAACGTCGCTTTGAAGTCAATGTGACGGAGGATGAAGGAATCTTGTTTTATCAGCTGCCCGTGTATGAAGTTCACGGAACACTCTTCGTTTGCTTTATCAGTACGGGTCATTCTAATACTTGGACGGCGTCTTATGAAAATAAGCTGAGCAGCCATGCTTCTAAATCCATCAGGAATACTCGATTGAAAATTTCGAAAACAAGACCATTAAAGTAAATTTGATACTCATATTGCATGCTCCATATTCGGCATTCCTTTGCTCTCCTACTTCGTGTTGTACCTCTCCGCTCCCATCTCCCCTATCTCTCTCTCTCTCTCTCTCTCTCTCTCCCTCTCTCTCTCTCTCTCGTTCAAATATACAACTTTTATTTCGGGGTAGGTAAATTTACCATTTTGTAACAATTGGTACACAGTAGATTAAACAAAATGCAAGTAGATATTGTTAGTTTCAGATCGGTGCGATTTTAATTTTCATTTAACAGAGATAAAAATTCAATGCGTGGAGCCATTATCTTAAAATTGTATTATTATAATCGACTTTTCATCAAAAGAGCATATATATTGAGATTCGATATTTGAATCGGTGCGAAACAGAACGATGAAACTTTAAAATGATGATGCTATTAAACATGCAACTGATTTGAAAGGCAAACAGTTTGAAGTAGGAAGTTTATAGAGTGTAATTTAATGCCTGATGTGTATTTTGATTGAAATTCAACGCCAATCTTCAAATGTAACAAAAGGAGATACTTCCACCTATCTAGAATGTCCACTTTTCGAAATAAAGGTCACGTGATGCTAATATCTTAACCACTTATTTCAAATGGATGCAATACGAGAGGACATGAAATTCTATCTAAATAGAAAACATATAAATGGGAAAGACATGCAGGGTCTGATAAAAACAAAGAATAAGATGCGGGTAGTCAGGGAGAAAGTGGGATGGGGGAGAAAGGGAGGTATAGGGGCAGACATAGAGAAGGAGAAGTGTAAGAGAGAAAAAGGGAGAGAGAGAGAGAGGTAGACAGAGAGAGAGAGAGACAGTGATTGGGAGAGAAAGAGCGAGAGGGGGAAGAGAGGAAGGGACAGCGTAAGTCAGGGAGAAGGAGAGAGAGAGAGAGAGAGTTATTTCTTATTATGTTAAATGATGCAATTCAAATGGACTTCTATGTTACCAATTATGTGCTGTTCAGATATGATATCATTCTACATTCCTTTACCCGAATGTTTACTAAATTGTACTACCTACATGGCCCAAGGGACAAGAACCGTTGTATTTAACTATCAAAAATATAAGTACCTTCTAGGGGACCAAAGTCAGAAGTTATAATGTCTCGTCAATTATCAGGTTTTTTGTGTGATTCTTAAAAGCTCAATAAAAATAAAATAGCTTCCGAACACAACATTACAGCAGATTTAAGGATTTAAAACTCTGCATCACCTGAGTACCATCATAAGGATTCCTTCCTTTACTATCCTAAGCTCAGTGGAATTCGATGACTTCTCTGGATGTGTAATGTGAATGTTAACACGCCCGTGAAATTAGCTAGACTTTCCCCAATACGGCAGAAGGTAACTCCGCCAAAGACTTCCTTATACCGTCAATGGGTAATTGTTGACATCGTAAACACAGGTATCTCGATCTTAGGTCCTATTCGCATTCAGAGAAATATCGTCTGTGCCGGTTGCTTTTTATGCTTGAATGATTCTTTTTCATATTCTGTTTCTTTTCAATCCTTCAACCTTAACGTCTTTTCTATTCTTCAAACACCTTGTTATATTTTTCTTGTAAAATTTAGTTTGTCATTATGATAATACTCTCTCTCTCTCTCTCTCTCTTTCCCAATTCATTTTATGTATCCATGTCTTTCCCTCATTTATTACATTTAGTTATATTTTACTTCTTTTGAATTTAATTATTGTTAATATTGCTGAATTATCTGCGTAGTGGAACTTGGTATTGTTTCGTTTGCACCATGATTCAATTATTGACGAGTCATCGATACTCGCACTAAAAATCACAAAATGATAGGCAAACAAAGTGGACGATTATTTGGCGCCACTTAAGCCGTGATCACGTGATCATGACTAGGCGTCCACTCTTATCCCACGTCTCATGTAGCGTCGGTGCGAGTCTGCTACCGGCTTAACTCGCCCATGGTAACCGGGTATATTATCATGTAACCAATCAGATGAGATTTACAAAAGCCAGGTGACGGGATTCTAAGGTAGAGTTCTCTTCTGTCGAGTCAGAAAATTAACCCAAATACCATCCTCAATCCTTTCCACGTGTATGTCTGCCCCCATGGGCCCGATCCCTTATTTAATTTCGAGCTGGGTTGGTAAATAGAATGAAACGGATCTGATTACTAAAGTGACGATAGAGGTATCATTCTACGATGCTTTTCTCTGGGTCTCACCTTCTTCTCTTCTTCTTCTATACCCCTCGCTGTTGTTGTTGTTAAGGTCTAATCATGCTAATATACCATTTGGTGCAAGTGCATGCTGTCTGTTTAGAGCCAAAAGGGCGTTAACGCTGTGATTATGAGATAAAGTTCTTCTGGCTCCAAGCAAACGATACATGCCGACAGTACCATAGGTGCGAACCCTCGTAGTCACCTAGCAAATTAAATATAGGTGCAAATAATAAAATTGAAACAAATATCAATCGCATAAAATGATAAAATATTCTCTATATTTTCTGGAAGCCTCATACTTCGGAATGGCTTGAACATGTGTTTATCGCTTTAGCTCGACATGCACGTAATTTATTGCTAGCATGAATCTCGAATGTAACCTTCTTATCATTTTATAACGTATCACAATTTGTACCACTACATCCACCACTACTACTATCTATACTACAACCACCATTACTAGTACTATACTGCTGCCAATGTTACTACAGGTACTAAATGTAATGGTGGTGATGATGATAATGGTAATAATAATAATAATGATAATAATAATCCATCCATCCATCCAAAAGATATTTGATAAAGCGCCTTTCCCTTGCAATTACAAAGCGCTGCACACACGCTCTACAATGTTTGGGCCACTTAAAAACAACATGTAGACACTTCTCAATCAAATGTATGTAGGATGGTGATAAAGTAATTTTTAGCTAATCATAATAATGATAGTAACAATAACAATAATAATGATAATAATGGTGGCTTTTTATATAGCGCACATGTCCGTCACGTCGTGACGCTCCTGGCGCTGCCCCGCCAAAATAAAAATAATTATAATGATAATGGTAATCATAGTTACTGCTCAATAGTAATAACTAAACAAATAATAAAAATGATACTAATGGTTTTAGTAATAACAACAATGCATTTAACATCATGGTTTTAACATTCCTGCCTGTGTCATACATGGACATCCCGAAGCGTTCTTGTATATAGGAGTGATCCTGGAGTAGATTCTAGTCATAACCTTCTTGACACTCCTTGCTGGGTGTTTAATGCGTTTCGCTTCGACACCATCCTGCCCAGTATGGGGCGTCCATGCCCCGTTCACTCATTTATTCTAGACGCACAGGTGTGAGGAGATACTCAAATGGGCACATCCTACTTCATCGGTAAACTATCGAGAAGGGGAGAAGAAATAGGAAGAGCAGGGGTGGTGGAAGAGAGCTAGGGAGATGCGAACAGAGAAAAGAGCATGGTGGGAAAAGAGAGAGAGAGATGGACAGACCATATGCGGTGGCTAGGGAGAGAGAAGAAAGAGAAAAACAGAACATACTGATACCATATGCGGTGGCTAGGGAGAGAGAAGAAAGAGAAAAACAGAACATACTGATACCATATGCGGTGGCTAGGGAGAGAGAAGAAAGAGAGAAACAGAACATACTGATACCATGCTGATACATAGAGATAAACAGAGAGAGACTGACCAGAGAGAAGGTTTAAAGGGATCCGGTAACTTTGTCTCAGATTCTGAAACAAAATTCTGGATTTAGCTCATGATGCAATGATAATAATAAACCGTTAGGTCAGTCAGGAACCCCATGACTTTTACAAGCCGATCGCCTGTCTGATTATCAAGATATTTATGATTGGAATTAAAAAAATTGAAAACCGTTCGCAGTCTATTGGGGAAAACGAGTATGGTAAAACCGGTCACTCAAAGATTTTTTTTACTTTTTTGAGGCACTTCTTGATCATTTTGAAGCGCAATTTTTTGTGGGGCTTCAATATTACACCATATCACAGACACTGATAACACGTAGGGTCGTGTATCTCAGTTTTAACATTGTTAAACGATCCCTTTAAGGGAATAAAAAAAGCGAGACAGATACAGAAAATATGAGAAGGGAGAAACCGAAGAAAGTGAGAAAAAATAACATGGAAAGAGATAGACAGAGGATATAGAGAGAGAAACAGAGAGAGGAGGGAGGAGAGAGAGATAAAGAGAGAGAGAGAGAGAGAGAGATGGGAGAGAGGAGGGGTGTGAAAGAAAGTAAAGAAAGTGGGAAATACAAATACAGAAAACACAGGGGGAAAAAGATCGACGGAATTGGAGACGGGGAAAAGAAAATATGTAACGGAAAGGGATAGGACGAAAGAGAGAGAAAAAGGGAGAAAAAGAGAAAGATGGGAAGAGAGAAAGAGAGAGAAAGAGAGTAAGAGAGAGGGCGTGGGGATAGAGAGATATAGAGGAGGCGGTGATTGAAAATCTGTTCATGTTGAATAGTATACTCAACTCTAGGTTTGAAAAATGGATATCCTCGAGATTATCGAATTCCCCTGTCTTGACTAAAGATTTTCGTGCGTGTACGTAGTGTGTTAGTATGGTTGTGTGGGTGAGTGCGTGTGCATACATGTAGTGTGTGAGTATGGGTGTGTGGGTGAGTGCGTGTGCGTACATGTAGTGTGTGAGTATGGTTGTGTGGGTGAGTGCGTGTGCATACATGTAGTGTGTGAGTATGGGTGTGTGGGTGAGTGCGTGCGTGTACATGTAGTGTGTGAGTGTGGGTGTGTGGGTGGGTGAGTGTGTGTAAGTACATGTAGTGTGTTAATATGGGTTTGGGGCTGAGTTTGTGTACGTAAATGTAGTGTGTTAGTATGGGTGTGTGGGTGAGTGTATGTGCATGAATGATCTTGTGTATAGGAAAAGGTTACTTCAGGTTGAAATACATACCTCCAATTATCTACAATGATTCCTCTCATTACCCTAACTAGAAAACCGAGGTTTATTATAAGGGGGATATAACGAAATAATTGAGCTTCATGGAACATTAATATCATGAAAGAACTAACCACAAATTTAGTTGGCCAAATAGAATTTGTTTCGAAATAATACGTGCATATTTTAGTGTGATAGAATAATGTGTGCTCGAATTATTAACATTTTATCAGATGATATATATATATATATATATTAATGGGGTGGATAGGCCGACGTCTAGATGTCTGCATCGTTTCAAAATTTAGGGTTTTAACTTACATTTTAACTTTAACAAATTCTTTCCACGTGTCTAAAAATTGCTGAAAATGAAATAACAATGCAGTTACTCATAAGAACCTTAATTGTCACTAATCTTTTGTAAAATGTAAATACATGAATTTAAAAAGGAAGCATTGACACAGAATTGTTTGTTTCCATAACAACAAATCACTTGTTTAAAGTTATGTAATAGATTTGTCGTGATCGTTTAGAATCCCAGTTTTAGTGATGCCCAGCGAAAAACGCCAAAAAGTTGGCCTATGACATCCGATAGTTCATTTTTCATGAAAACCAAAGAGATATCATGAATTTCCTTTGATACAAGATCGTCAAGTTCTGTTTAAAAAAATGTATGGATGCGTCAGGAGAGTTACTGTAGTTTATATATTTTGTAATTTTTAAATACTTATATTTCATTTAAAATGTTACATATTTTGTTTTTTCAAAAAGGAATGTCTATATACTTTCAGTTTATTTCACTTGAATTAAATACATTAGAATTTCTTTGTGGATGACAGATTTATTATGAAGCATTTATAATATTACGAAGAATCGTATACAGTAAATCCTCCGTTTTAAGATCGTTAAGTGTTTTTTTACCGGTCGAATTTTAAAGACTACCATTTTGACGTCGAAAAGATTTTCACTTTGGCATTATTTTCACCTATTGTATAAAATCTCCATGTCATTAAAGTATTATCCCTTTTCAGCTGGCTGTGCATAAAATCACAATGATAAAGACCGATCACCAATTCGAATCTACTGGAATATCTTATTTTCTGTTTTCTAGGAACGTCGGGGGAATAGCATGAATTCATATTGGTCATAAGTAGTCTATACTTAATGGGTAGTCTAACTTACAGTACCTCGTCACCACCATACTTTATTTATTTGTTAAAAGAACTATGTGCATGGTGAGACAAATTCGAGGAGATAAGAAATGTAAAGAATATAAAATAGTTCGGTGCGTATACTTACATACATTAGAACAAATAGATTAAACATTTCTTTTATAACTAGTATTACATGTAGAGAAAAAATAAAAAATAGAGGATTTGAGAGAGCAAAGAGAAAACGAAAACATGCCCATTTGAAATGTTTACCATTACAGTGAGAGGAACTTGCACTTGCACATGACAAACCAAAATATTATGAAAAGTCTACCTCCAAATGCTGTGTATCGGCTATTAGGTGGTCAAGATGTTCAAACTATGGAGATAAAAGGGGGAGGTAAATAATTATTTCGTTGTTAATGGCTAAGAAGACATCACTACAGAAATCAGTGGATCTCTCTCTCCCTATCTCTTGTTTTCCTAATGTCGATCTATTTATCTAGCTATGAATCTCTCTCTCTCTTTCTATCTCTTTCTCTGGATTTCTATTTCTTTTCTCCACACCCTCTCTGTCTCTCCCTCTGTATGTCTGTCTGTCTCTCTCTGTCTCTCTCTCTCTCTCTCTCTCTCTCTCAATCAACCTCACCCTCAACCTCATCCCTCCAATGATTGTGCAACAGGATCTCTGCCTGGTTAATGCAAACAGTTATTCATCTCCAGGGTATGTTGTCAGCAGTCAGAGTGTTAATTGGTTGTCAACACAATCTATTGCCGTGATGATCATGGTCTATCGGGGCATATCTCTGTTCACCAATCCTCTCTCCCTCTCTCTCTCTTTTTTTTCTCTCCCTCACTTTATCTTTCTCTCTCTCTTTCTCTCCCTCACTTTTTCTTTCTCTCTCTCTTTCTCTCTCTCTCTCTCTCTCTCCACCAGTACCTCTTTCATCCGAGGTTATAGAGCGGGCAATTATCTCGGGAAAAGGGGACAAAATCGCGCATCCTGATAGCCCTTGATTTTGAGAGGCATGAATATTTGATGATTTTGTCATTCAACCCTGTCTGAAAACACAAAATCCCGCAAGTGATACACAATATATACCTGAAAACACAAACTCCCGCAAGTGATACACACTAATACCTAGAAACACTGACTCCTGCAAGAGATACACAATATATATATATATACACATACGTGTAGGAGGCTAGTTGAATCATAGTGCACATGCCACGATTGGATAACAATTTCTAAAAATAATAAGTAGTCTATGCCCTTAGCTCTTTGAAAAGCACCATACTAAGCACATTTTGAGTGTATTTTTTGTTATTGAACTATAAGCGTATGGAAATAAAATATTAGAATAGCTTGCTTGGGAAGTATTATGCTTGATGAAAGATAGGCTAGATGCCTCATTTCCTCATAGAGCCCACAAATTATTTTGAGCCAAAATATTTCACGATCATTATAATAATGATTATGCCGACACAGTTCTCTTTCTTTTCATTTCATACGTTTATTTTCTGCTAATGTTTTTTCCCATGCAACAAATAACATTTTTCACTGTACAAAAAGGTATCATGGTACTGTGCATTTCTTTGAACAATTCTCGAGGATGTTACCCTATTTATACTCCAAAAATCCAAGCTGTTTTCTTTTAACATTACTGCGTCAAAGTTACGTTAATTTATAAAAGATACATTTGCAGGGATATCGCGGATGTAATAACGGTTCCTTAATTATGGACATACGTAAACTTTATGAAAAGCAACCACAACAAAAAGAGAAAAGGGGATATAGAAATGATCAATTCTGCCGTTAAAGGAAGAAGCTTGCCAGATGTGCATTCTCTACTTTGCAAGCTCTGTGAGCTTTTGCGCCATCAGTGATTGTACGGTAGCGTAAAGAGAGAGAAAAGACCGCTTCTATACGATCCGCTCATAGAGATAACATACCCTGAAAAAAGTGGGGAGCACTCGCATACGGATCACCTTGTGTGCAGTGTAGGCGCAAAAAAAGACAAGTGATGAAAACTGTCAATACTGCTCTATCATCTGAAAACTTCTAACAGCGTCTTCTTTTTACGTCATCTATTGTTGATACCCCATCTGGAATAATCTGATCGATTTCCTATGATGCGTTCCCTGGCCCGTTTTTCTTTTGTCTGGTAGTATACTGTTGGTGGTGGAGTACACAAAGAGGGAGTAGAAGGACTTTGCCAGACCCTGGGGCAGGACAACCCATAGCACTCTCTTCTGTTTCCAATAGGAGGGTCTACTCTGTTTACCTAGTACTGGTGGAGGGGTATGTTTCGTTTCGAGGAAGCTTCTCCAGAACCCAAGATGGGAAGCTAAGGAAAGAGAAGAGCTCGCGTGCAGAAAACTAAAATATAAAAACAAACATGTGGATATCATCTCTGTCTCTTTGACCCTCTCTCCTTTTGAATGTCACTACGGGATTTTATTGCATTTTTATTTTCGGAATATCTACAGCGACGCATTGATCTCAAACTCTGTTGGATACTACCGTCTGCATGACGCGATTCGTCAAGTGCTAGTGCCCATTCATGTCCCATCTATGAAAGGTGAGGATCTCGTTTAGGTTTCTAATGAGATTACTTCTGAATTGTTGAGGACTGTTGGATATCCTTTTCTTGTTATCAAGTGTTTATTTGCTTTGATGATCTCACTGCGTCTGAAAAAGGGTGTATTTTATTCTCAATATCATACAACAGGAAGGTGGTTTTAAGGTGAATACAGAATTTACTATATCCAACGCCCGTCCGAGGAGAACATAGCTAAAATAGACTGCTCAAAATTCTCATCATCGGATTATATATATGCGATCATATTATCTCATAAGGAAGGAAAATCTGGAGGGATTAAACACACTGCCTGGTGAGTAATTATACTGTTCCTTGTAGTTTTTTTATCGCATTGAATACATTATGTATGTGTATAGATATTTGCGTAAAGGCCGATTTATGTCAATGATGACATACCAAAATAGATGAAGGATTTTTTTCATGCGGGAATGTATGCACACCTGTGGTGTTGCAAGTAGTACATTTCAAAAACGTTTGTTTTAAAGACATATTAAATGATATGAATATAATTCAAGGAATTCCCTAAATGCTGTGAGCACCGAAATCGGTAGCCTAGTACTAGTAGAGCCGGGGTAATATTGGAGCGCTTTGAGCATCTATAATCATAATTATAGTGGGATGCAGCCCCTATCCTTTCCCACCATCGCCTAGTCCGCCAGAGTTTATATCCATGAACCATGAGATGTGATAAGTAGGCCTATTGCTGGTTAACAAGCTAGGTGTGACAGTGTTATTAAAAGTATGACAGCCTCGACTACATGCACACTTTATTATCCATGAATGCAGATTTATTTTGATGTGAGCCTCATAAGCAGAAATCAATTCCTAAGATAAAGATTTAAAAATAAAACGTTGTAAGTCTCTGGAAGTTTCTTTTTAATTATTATGATGAGTAAATTTCTAAGAAAGAATCACAATATCAGCGCGGAGACTGTTTTTCATCTTCACAAACCTTAAAAGGAAATCCAACCCCAATAGACAACTACTCTAAAACGAAAGCAGAAAAATCAGAGAAGCAAACTGATGAAAGTTCAATTGAATCTGACTAAATATAAGAAAGTAATGCATTTTGGGCAGTTGTAATCAATATAAGTATGGGCACTTCAAATTGGCTGAAGCGACAATGTCAATGTGATGTAGTACCGGACTACTTTCCCTTCTGTTCCAACATATACAATGACTAAATTTTTAATTTTACAAAAATGAATGACTCAGGAGGGTCTATTCTCTTTAGAATAACAATGACGATATGTTATCTATAATATATTTTGATTAATGCCCCTAGGGAGAAGGAACTTACGAGAAAAACAGAAGTTAATGATATTTTTGTACACAGGAAATGGGAGAGTTATCCGCGTCCTACGTCACGATTCACTAACCAAACTACCAATTTCAGATTCGCATAGACTTAGTAATATCATATTTCAAACATTCATAACTTCCTTATTGCAATTCTGTTTCTGCTATTTTTTTCTTTCATACAAATCAACTTATTAGAAGGGTTGGATTGCCCTTTAAGAACTCGAAAGAAGATTTTATGATAATCAAGATATACAATTATTTATAAGAGTAACGTGTAGTTTTCGCATCTGCTTCTGTTTAAAACATTGGAAATTCTCAAGAGCTCTGAGGTGTAGCCTCCAATGGGACTATTCAATAAAATGATGCTAGCATCTTCGATCGTTTACCACGGAATTCACCACAAAAACCACGACGTTTAGTCGCACACAACACGTGAACCGAAAGGGAGGGCATATGGCATAACCGACAACGATTGAGTCAAATGAAGGGAGATAAATTCATTCACCACCCAATAAAGCTTGTTGTTGAACGCTTGCTATGGGGATTGAACTTGGTAAACCATCTTCGGAATTTAAAGGAAAAAACTGGCATAAAATGTCACATCCAATAAGAAGTCTAAATGGTGTATAAAAGAGCAGTGGCGGATCTGGGTTGAAATGAGGTAATGTGCCCCCCCCCCCCCAATTTCGAATATGTTAAACACTTTTAAACAGATGTACAGGCAAAGAAAAATTGAGCGACGTCCCGCATAACATATTTGACGAAAATAGAAACCTGAGAATGTGAAATTCGTTTTCCTTTGACTTGTGCCCTTCTCCTCCCCTGCAATTTAACCTTAGATTCGCCTTTGAATATTATGTTCATCGATATTTAATCTCGCTCGAAATTTCCTTTTGATTCCTCCACCTTCTGAAAGAGACATGATACGGACTCCCAAAATGATAATTAAATGGATGCCTATCTTGAATCATGATAAAACATTAACACTTATATTGCTTCATTCGCCTCTCTGCACATTCGCACGTTTGCCTCATGTGCATTTGTGTACAAAACAATAGACACCAATTGAGGGAATGAATTGCTTTGTACAGCAAAAGAATTTTCAAAATATCCTATTTTCGGTCTTTATTAGTTGCATGACAACTCATTGAACACCACTTTGGATTAACTTAGTGCTGGAACTAGGTAAATGATCTTGAAGCCTTTGGTATATATCTTTTTTTTAATGATAAATACAAGATGGCACTGGAAGATTTTTCATGTGGCATTTGAATGAGTGAAAAAATATTATCTGTATGAATAATGTCTGTACATTACATGTACAGTTTTTTAGGGGGCTAAATTTAACCTTGTTAGAGCAAAAGTACATTTACTGCGAAATTGCATTTCGGGTTATTTGAACTATATGTGAACCCCAGAAAATCAGATGCAAACATATATGAGAGACCTAGGCCTGTAGGTAAACAAACCTCCATTAAAACATTTACAAGTCTGATAAAATTATTTAAACATCTATAAGTTACTAGATTCTAATATTGATGATTCCCGTGTATACTAATTAATGCTTTTTATGGTCATGCTTAAATGGGCAAAATAGAAAAAAAATGGTGGGTAGAAGATATTGTTTTGCGACTGAGGAGATTTGTTTTTAAATTTAAAAAAAAAATATATAAAAAATCCGTTGACTAATTAATTGTGTAGCACCATTTACGTTGATGCGTATAAACATGTTTCATGTTTCATTTAGGATTACAAATCATTCATTTGTAGTTGATATATCATACGTAGAAAAAAAATTATGTATCGAAATCTGTTTTTAACAATATAGCACATAATATTGAGGTGAGCTATATGCTTTGAAGAAATATACAAGAAGTCCAAAATGATGATGGAGATTATGAATATAAGTTCAAAACTAGCACATCGTATTACAACGATATAGATAGTATCATCAAATTTCGAAATGATTGTAAGACATTTTGAGAACTCTTAGAAGGGCCTCACATCTATACACGAAACACTATATGCCATGAGATTCTGCTAATGTCTTCGTAGACCCTAGCATAATAAGCCTTAAGAAAAAAGTATCCTTGCGTTGGCAAAGATACAACATACTTATGGAAATGGGTATAAATACCTGCAGTGGCACTTTAATGTGCTCTTAAAACATGTTGTTAGGAATGCAAAGTAAATATTTCTACTTATTGCCTGCAGACGCTACACATTTATATGCATGCAGACATTTTGGATATCTCATGTCTTAAGAAACGTACATTAGTTACCAGTCTAGTCTCGCATTCAGTTCAAAGTACTGTTATTAGCTTATGAATGTTTAAATGGATTTATTTAAATGAATTACTCACTGCAAACAGACTAACAAGATATATTCGACCATGTAGAAAGAACTTGTTTATTGCTCCTCCTATTCTGACAAACACGTGTGATGAACGTTCATTCGCCTATGCTACCCCAGTTTAATATATTAGAATAGCCGCTCTGACTTTCTTAGAAACATTAATACAATAGATATGTTTAATTTTGCCCTAAAGCACACTTATGCCAAATAGTGAATAGATAAAAGGAACAAAGTAACATATTTTCTATCGGCTTTTCTTGTCCTTTTCTTCCCAAGCGCATAGGGACCTACAAGAATTGTCTTTGTAAAAAATATTATTATTTATGATTAAAATATTCTTAAAGATGAAGTTGAGTTCTGGTCATGCGATTGCATTGTGAAAGAAATGGTGTGGAATCGACCAGAAAAGGTTGATCATCTAGCATATAAGAATTTGTGTGTATTGCAATGTTGCAGGTTCTGGAATCATTCAAATGATATGAAATTTGGCCAAGTCTTGGTAAAGTTACAAACACTGCACACAGAAAGATGTATATGGGACTACACGAACACGTGTTACATGACATATTTAAAATATGAAGGCATTTGAAGAGCCATGCTTTTCAGGGAACATGTCTTATATGATGTTCTTCCACACTTGCATAATAAGAATGATAACGCTCACAAATTATTTGTCACCTCTTCCCAGAACTCAACCTTCTTTTTAAGGTTTATTTGATCACACTTCATGTACGTATATTATTTTTGTAATTTCACGAAATAAGTTAAATGAATCGAAATTATTATCGGGCTCATCAAATTTGGTTGCAGTTGTATTTATTCTAACCACTACGATTTCATTTCTGCTTCAAATAGCGATAAATGCAACTCTTGACAGAGAAAGAATTTGATAATCTTGAATTAAGGGCATGCTAAAAACGTGAACCATTTGACCATAATTTAAATCACATGGATAGAAAAATCCTATTCACAAAGCATAGTAAATCCGATAGCATGTATAACACATAACATGACTACGAAATCAGAATCAGAATTCACGGAAGCAAAAATTATTTGGACGACATATCAAATATCTCTGACGTGTATGCATTTGATTGGAAATTGATAACAAGAAATTTTGATGAAAAAAAACCTAATTTAATGATGGCACAAACTAGAACAGATGCTTTCAATGCTCTACCCAAAATGAAAAAAGGGAATGGGTATTTTACCAAACATATCAGATTTATTGATACAAACGAGCTCAATGTAAAAAAAAAAAGGAAAAACTTTTGTTTTGTAAATGTATTTGGGAAAATAGGGCAATCATAATATCTTATGGTCGTATCTGCCTTTAATATGCCCTGAAATTGCAAGCTACTTACAACTGTGTACAAACGTGGCATTGGTGACTCGTTTACTGAAGAAAAAATGTTTCAGTGATACGTAAAATATTGAAGAAGAAAAAATGAACACACGCTCTTTTATCCCCACGATTTGTATAAAGCAGTTTAGGATAGTTTAAAAAAATGAAAACCTCAATGTGACTTTGCATTCCGAAATTGCAACATGATTTTTGCGAAGCAATTGTTTAAAAATTCCATCTTCAAAGTTACTCTGCATTTTCACATTGATGTGGAGTAATTATATAAACATATTGCACACGATATGATCCATATTGAGGAATTCAATAACGGCTCAGAAATAGTTTAGTTGAAAAGATGAAAATAATATTTTTACTAACATTTGCTTGAGTACGTTATAATTTTACGGGGTTTTCTTTTCACGTCCGATCTCAATCATGTAGATTTGCGATGTAAACGTCTTGGTTTATACTGTCCGCATTTTAACAAGGCTTGGGGATGCATACACTAATCCCATCGTGTTATAAGGGACATTGAGATGCGCATTATGCAGTGGGGATTTCACTGACTATTTACTTGGCGGAAGTATTCCATCGGTATTCCATATCTACAACCCCCTCCCTTTCCCTCTCTCTCTCTCTCTCTCTGTCTCTCTATCTCTCTCTCTCTCTCTCACTCTCACATACACTTACTCCTTTCGGTGTATCCCGTTTTTCTCTCCCTTTTATTGACTCTCCATCTTTTTCACTCACCGACGCTCGTCTTCCCCCTCTCTGCCTCTCTCTCTTCCTCTCCTTCTCATTCTCCCCATTATGTCTACCCTCCATCTCTCTCCCTCTCTTCATTGCCCTCTACCCCCTCCCCTCTCTCTCTCTCTCTCTCTCTCTCTCTCTCTCTTTCTTTCTCTTTCTCTCTTTCTCTCTCACTCTATCTGGTCATCGCCGATTTACCTGTTTGCTCAGCCCGTATGAATGCGGCGTGTAAATTGAATGTGGGAGCAGAGAACATAATAAGCCGATGGGAAGACGAAATAGGGGCAACAACTCTACGTGTGCACTTTTAATCGGGGGCGTGGAGATTGTTGGAAATGTAAAGACTCTGAGGCGATTGAAAACAAATCGGGACGCAAATCTAAAGAGAAAGTGACACAGGGAAAGGGAGATGCGTACACCCTATTATAAAAGAGGGAAAGTCACCTTAAAATATACAAAATTTCTTTTTAAAAATGTATATATTTCTTTGAGTGTCTCGATCATGTTCATGCAATTGAAGAAAGAACGAAAACAAATTGAAAAGAAAATAATTAACAAATTAAAAACATATAGGATGCAGAAACTTAACAGGCAGTATGCCAAAAGAAGAGATCGAACATAGAGGAATATTAGATATCAAGAATGATTTGGTTGAGATGCAGAAGACAGGTGAGAAAAACACCCAACATGATTTAGGGTATGTATATAGTGCGAGCAACCTTAATGTGTTAACCGACGCCCCTGGAGCATCATAATCCGATTATTATATCCAATTGGCTAGGTAAGACACTCCCCCCCCCCCCCCCCTCCCTCCCTCCACACCACTCACGCACACCCCACATATACCTTACCTCTCCCTCCCAGCTGATTCCCAACAGGTTAATTAGTATTGGCACCTGCAGAGAGGAGTCAGAAGGCTTTAACCCTTTACATACTGGAGGTTTCTTCGAGCATTGTGATGTATATCGTGTCATCATCATCGGGGTAGGTTTCAGGGTATTTGAGATGAACCGATCGCTTTATCGGTTCTTGATGTTAATGACGTCACACACGGGGGTAGAAGGTGTTGAACGTAATGCAGACTGACACGGCCCCGCAAGATGAAGATTTGTACACTCTTTGCGAGCCACTGAAATGATTTTCCTGTGCCACATTGCATATATATCATGGGATAGGTATAATACATTTGAGAATACCATAAATATTTCCATTGTAAAATGAATATATACACGTTAGAAGCGTTATCTAGTAGCTAAGCAGGGCCAGAAGTGAATAATTCTGCAAGGAATTTGTGTTGAACGAAGCACAATTTCTGTCAATAATGCCTCTTAATTTGTGCCAAAGCATGACAAACAAGCGGCTGTGCTAAATTGGAACTTATAACAACGTGAAGGTTAAAAGCAAATCAGAGAGAGAGAAACAGAAATGAAACAAGGAGAAAGAGTAAACTCAGTACAAGAGGATGAAGATGAGGTGAAAAACTGCTGTCGACCTTGAAGAAATTTGAAATTTAATCGAGAGGTACATGGATGGAGGTAAGAGAGGCAGGAAAGGGAAAGGACGAGAGGAAAGAGAAAATGTAGAATATTTAAAGAAATTATTAGCGACTGAGAAAGGAAGAAAGACATCATGAAATCGGTGAAACATTTTTAAAGAGTGGATAGATTAATAACATGGGGGAAAGGTGCCGAGAGAGGCAGAAATTCGGGATGTTAGATATGAGAAAGAGAGAGAGAGAGAGAGGGGGGAGAGGGGGACCCGATGGAGGAGAGAGAGAGGGAACGACGGGGGTTAAGGACAAAACACCATGGTATTCGGTCCATGAGAGAACTCTGAAGAAGTAACCAGAGCACTTGAAATCCTTGGGTAAAAAATATATTAACATGCTGAATACAAGTGTGAATAAGGTGAAATCTTCGTAACATGTACTGAAGGGGCCGGAGCTTCATGAATCAGAACCCAAGCATACATATAGCTCGTCGAAAGATACCACCAACAGACTGGGGCAGTATTAGCTCACTTTGTCTTCGTAATCGCACCAAATCTTGTCGTTTGGTATCTAGGCACGGAGCTACAATTTACATTTGTAGCTCCAGGATCTAAGGGTGATAACCACTCCGAATCCCGAGCTTGCTCTCACGGCGGAGGATGAAACAGCTTTCATTCTCATGCCCAGTGGGTTTCCACACAATCCAATCTCTCCTGAGCATTTGTCGCAATAAATAGATTTTATGCACTGTTTCATTGATATTATTTAGTATTTAGTTATCAATGTACTATTAATTTGGTAGAATGTGGGTTTTCAATAGACAAGGGTGTATATCTGTATATCTTTCTCTCGTATCCCATCTCCATGTAAACTCTCTCTCTATCTATCTCTCCCGCCCCTCTCTAGCCCCCATCCTTTTATCTCGCACACATACACACACACACACACAAATGAACATGCACACTCACATTTCTCTCTTTTTCTCCTCTGTCCCTCTCTGTTTTCTTTCTCTTCTTCTCTCCTCTCCTCTCCTCTCCCTCTCTCTAAGGAAATCCAGATGTAATCAAGTGAACTAAATATTATGACAGATCGGTTCTATAACCGATAAGGAGGGGAAGATAGTTCACAAGAGCGATTTCCTTGACGCAATATCAGCCCACGTTTCATAGCTTGAATGGAAATGACAGTGATTTTCTATTGGTTAACCCTAATAAGGCCGGGCTATTTGAAGTCTTACTACGGCCGGGGGGGGGGGGCCATTATGGCCCCCCCCCCCCCCCTAAGATCTCGGCCGTGAAACGGCCGATCTCCGCGAAAATTTGCACGCATGTCAAGTGAAGTGTATAGAACAATATGATAATTTCAATTTTTTGAAAAAAATCCCTCATTTGCATATTTATGGTAATTTATGCAAATAACGTCATAAAATCACATTTTTACCCATAAATCCTATATTATTCATATTTAAGCATTCTTTTTCACTACATATATTCATTAGACCATTTGGAACAATAATACGACAAAAAAAATTGGAAGAGCCAGCTTATTCCTTATGTTATCTCTTGTTTTGATAATTTCTTATGTATTTCATTGTTTTTTTAACTTATTTATGTTATTGTTTTTTGTTTTTTTTTCATTTCTTCCTACAATTCAACTATTTTGACTCCCTAAACAACCACCTAAACTTTAAACAAGACCCAATAACCAATGTTTGATCTATTTTTAGGAAAAATGACATTTCCATATGTTTTGTACACAAATCACAAAAATGAGCGATTTTCGGGCTGACATGCAAAGACAAAAGGTCACGTGACCTTGTAACTATAGGTCCGATTTTTTTTTTTTTTTTTTTTTAAAGATGCGCAAGACTCTAAAGAAAAAAGTCAGCGAGCGGCGAGGCGCCATCCATATGCGTTCTCGAACAATCAGAAAAATTATGGAGGGGGGGGCATAATGGCCCCCCCCCCCGGCCTTATTAGGGTTAAAGGACGTAAAGATCGAAAATGAATTTACAATCCTATTCTAGCCTCCCCCCCCCCCCCCCCCTTTGATTTTTCTCTTGTTTTGTTTGTTATTATTTATTTTTTGCTGAAAAGGTAGTTACGACTTCCGGATCGTTGAATTTGGGGCAGCAAATTCTCTTATTGAATATTTTCATAAAAACATAATTATTATGTCTATAACATGCGTACAAGTCTACACTTTCAACCGGCCATTTTGGTATTGTTATCAATTAGCATGCTAATAAGAGTCCGAATAATACATGGAATTCAAACGGGGAAAATGCTCAATATCTTCTATAACGAAGTTTAAAACAATAGTCGAAAATTATTTATTTAAGGTGCTGGTATGAAGGTAAAATATGTTTTAGAGCGGGATGGGACAAGAAGAAAAAGAAGAAGAAAAAGAAGAAGAAGAAGAAGAACTCTGGTTTTCCTTGCTCAATGTATGATACCATCTGAAGCATTCTTCGCATAGGGGAAGTGGCAGGTTGTATTTGTTATTGACAAAATACTCAATAATTGATGTTAATTTTATCCTATTACATTCCTTCATTGTGGATGTCTTTTGTAAGTAGAGGGAATACACGTTTTCGAGTGTTTCAGCTTTATATATAGAACCAGCAATACATGGGGAGAATATTCTATTAGGCAAATGTCTACAAATTCAGTAACATGTTTCATTTACATCTCTGGCCCTCTCTCACTCTCTAGATCTCGATCTCTCTCGATATTTGCTTAAGTGTTAGTGATGTTCTATCAACATTGGTCTCATGTATCTTCTTATTTGATATTAAGTGATAATTGTTTGTAATCCTATGGAACTTTATTCTTCATATTAGATATCAAGTGCAATTTTGTAAAGATTTCACTGTTCTTCAGAATCATCACTATCAAACATCTTTTGATCAAGAATGCAGTACACGTGTACTGGCTGGTTATGTATGAAATAGGAACATTGTGTACTTTGAGGTTTTGCAATCCTCTGTTTCTTTAAATCTGTTTTCCATGACTTATTCATTTCAACCTTCGCCTTGCCAGGATGCATGCAGTCCTTGAAGTCAATGTCAGATTCGATTTTCATATTCGCAATTCCCAATCCAACATGATAAAAACCTCATACGAAGAGCACTCGTGAACGCTCCTGCGATCGATCACATAGTAACGCTTATTCAATCAATACAGCACCCCTCCCCCACATGCGAACATTTTAAAGGATTGCAAGACACTCCAACTTGAAAATACTCTCCTGTAAATTTCAACCCCCATGATTTCTAACTGAATTCCTTACTTCAACCCTGTACCTAATACCCTACCGCTAACCTTGTAATTCAACTTGCAAGTCTAAACATTTGCTCCTTCGGGTTTCCCTCCGGGCTTGATTTTGCCAAAGATCTAGGGTCAGGTTCTGGGTTTCTAAAAAATTTGGCGCCAACTTTAAGGTTAGTGTTAACTAAAACCCAATAGTGGTTGCTCCACGTTTGCCGTTACGAATTCGGTTAGTGCAGGATATTGACCGCAGAGCAATTATCGCAGGAGCATGTGTCTTACAATCTTAAAAATCAATTTGAAACCAGAGTCATATCCCTATACATTAGCCTAAATAAAGCCCCGGGGACATGACGCTGCAATATAGGCATCGGACCGCCGTCACAAGACTTGCGTTTGATATAAACACCGACTTACATGATATTAATATTTGCACAACCGAAAATCCTTATTGGCTGTAAAGTGAATTCTCATCATCCCTCTACACCTCGGCGCCCAATCGACCCCTTAGTGTCATGGCCAATTTGTCAAGGTATTATGCTTTCATGAAGACGTCCCGGAGAACAAGTCATTACCACGTCACAAATGGTTCATTTTCATTAGGACACAGAACAAAATTTGTTTCTTATTAAGCAACTTGATGCAATTACCGCATGATGCAAACAAATAGGCATTCAAAGGCTACCGGCTTGACGCTAATGGAGAAAAGCGACGCATATAGGACATATTTTGGATCTCGGTGTGAGTTCAGAATTGATAATAAATTACATTGTGAAATTATCGCCAGTTTTAAAGGTGATGTAGATTGATGGTGGTAGAATACTTTTTTGAAATGAATTAAATGAACTCTCTAGAAGCCATTCTGTTAGACTAGGTCATACATATAGTGTATTTTGAGGTTGTGGAACCCTCAAAGTTATTTACAAATTATGTAGTCTAGCTGAATTTTGTACTAAGAAGTTCACACTTAAATACGAACAAATGGGATTCAGACATCATTTTGGTCAAAAGTCCTGCCACGTATATTGATATAGAAGGGGAACATTGAAATAGGAAATATCCTTACGTTACCTTAATGTTACCTTCTCATTTTTACCTTAATAATAAAATCCTCTCGTATATGACCTTGTACGGTGTTTTTTAACATTTGAATAACGAAAAAGTGAAGCTAACAAATTAATTACCTTTTTACTTTCATCAGAATTCAATTTTCTCTTTAATATCAGATGGCGCCGCGGTAGCTGAGGAACTAGTTAATGATCCTCAACCCGTATTAAGCGGAATCGTTTTTGTCTTTAATAATTATATTCTTGGCCCATGATATTAGTAATACCACTTTGGTGTCAGTTATCTCCCTTGCGTTTATCGACCTCTGATGTATGCACAATATTTTTCATGTAAATTCTGACATTGCATTGTTAATGATGATGGTGGTGATAATGATGATAATAATAATAATAATAAAACTAATTATAATGATAATAATCATATTGATAATGTTAATGATAATAATAATAATAATAAAAACACACATTATTATAATGATAAAAATAATCATTAACATTATCAATATGATTATTATCATTATAATTTTTAGATTAACAGGATACGAGATTAGTGGGCTATGAGATCGAGAATACCGGTCTCGGGAACCCTAAAAAAAACGCCCACCATGTCGGTCA
Organism: Strongylocentrotus droebachiensis; assembly: GCA_035222895.1. Lineage (NCBI taxonomy): Eukaryota > Metazoa > Echinodermata > Echinoidea > Camarodonta > Strongylocentrotidae > Strongylocentrotus > Strongylocentrotus droebachiensis. Next base: position 84,500 of record JAVYIG010001711.1, on the reverse strand, counting down.
GGGGGACTGTTATGCCCTGGGTCATTTTATGAAATTATTTTATCCCTTTGCACTTCGTATAAAGAGGGGATGTTTGTATTCGTTTATGGTGCTTGCATGATGATCGTCGATCCTGATAAGGTTAAAAGCTTAAAACATGAAGGCCGGGTATTTATGCTTAGCCTCTAGCATAGTTGTGATGGCTCCTGCTTTGGGTGTAACGAGAAAATGATGAGTCATTGTCTTATGGCCATATAGTACTCATAAAAATCATAATAAACATGAAAAATGGGCACACTTGGGGTAAATAAATGTACGTGAATGAAATACAACATGTTATTCTTATGTTAGCAGCATACATGAAACGTCCCCGCGGTATAGCCATCGAATGGTGAAGCAGACTTTGCCCATCCCTCTCCCACTTGAAGGCCCATAGAAAAAAATAAATGCAAGTTGCAATTAATCTACAGCTCGCTCATGGTGATTCCAAGACACCCCCTCCCCCACCCCTCCATTTTGTCTTGGCGGTCAACCCCCGTCCCCTATCAATCTATTAGGATATGCCTCTATACATCCATAATTTTCCAAAAGATTCATAAAATCTAAAACTACTATACTAGACATCAACAAGAGATATCTTATTTCTCCTTTCCATAATGCTATTCGGATCGAACTCATGAATATGCGCGTCCTCGTTTAGCATTGTAAGTACTGTTAAGAGATTTTCTCGGAGCAATATCCTCCTCGATTATCCGATAAGAAAACAGTCCATAAATGCATGCATAAACTTGTGCTTACACCTTTCATTCTGTAATGGCTTGCGGTTCTAAACAGGCTTGATGAGCATTTCACCGCTATGATAGATTTCTGCAGAGAAGTACTTGGAAGTAAATGACCTTTCTGAGCAAGATAATGGACCTTTTCTGGACACCCCATTTCTCTGCCTATATTTTTCCTGTGAGGTTAATGTAAATAATATTATAATATGGAATAAATTTTGCTATTGAATAGTTTAAAGGCCAAAAATTATTTTTCCTAAAATATTCCACTTTGAAGCTGCGAATGGTGTTTGTTTGAAAATCTGATGGCTTTATATCTCAGTTTATACTTTTAGAATAATTACAAACTCTAAAGCAATCGGCCTGGTAATTTGTGTAAACAGCCTCTACACAAGGGGTCTTGCGGTAATAAAAACTGTATCAAAATAAGATATCACGAAAGCATAGGCAATACAGAACGCTAATTAAGGGAATATACAAATTTTCTTCAAATATGCTTTTTGAGCCAATATATTTTTAGATCATTGTGACCTTTTACCATCAGTGTGTTTTGTCTTGGATAGCACAGGGTAAATTAATTAGACTCCAGGGAGATCTTTGTATGTCATTTTGGGAAAGGTCAGACTGACCCCTGATTACAATATACACCATGTTTTGTTGGGCACACCGGCCGCTTGGAACTAACGGCGTCGATTTGTCAAGTATGACGTCATGCATCTCATTAAGTCTGCTAGCGCACCCTAGAGGTTACACGGTGTTTAGCAAATAACCTATTTCCCAAATCGATGGTCCCTTCTTGGATATCGCCAGGGGACGGTGGTGTCTCTCTATCACTCTCTCCCTCTCCCTCTCTTTCTTTCTTTCTCTCTCTCTCTCTCTCTCTCTCTTTCTTTCTCTCTCTTTCTCCCCCTCTCTCAGTCGCTCACTCTTTTTCCTCTCTCTCTATATATATATATCTACCTCTGTTCCCTTAACTCTCCAGTACTTCCACTCTTTCTGTCTTGTATTATCTCCCTGGTATTCCTTTATTCGCTATGTCTTCTCTGTCTCACTCTCCGTTTCTCTCTTTCCCCCTTTTTGACATGCGAAGGGGCACCCTCTTTCCTTCCCCCACCCCCTTCTTTCTCGGCCTACATCTTTTGTCTTTGTCTGTCCTCTTCCGTTGCTTTTCCCGCCGTACTCTCCCTCTCACTTTGTCTTCAAACTTGTCAAGAAGGTCAAACCGTGAATACTAGCAATTCCAGGACAGAAATGAGTGTCTACACGAAAACGAACTTTTAAAAAAAATAATGGTTTAAATATCCTTCAGCTTCAGAAATTATATATTTCCCTTTTCTTTTTGTACAATATTAAAGTGCCTGTTTTATAGTTTTTTAATGCACAAGTGATCATTTTAGGTATCCTTTACGAGGAAAATTTCAACTGCACGTTTATCGAACATCTTGCCACGGAATAAATGAATAAAGTTGAATACCCTCCTGCGCTTAAAATTTGATTGAATCATCGTTGACTTTAAAACAATGAATCTCTATATCATCTTCTGTTTTTGTTCTTTAAGAATTTTCTTTCTACTGATCTAATATTATAGCTCCTGCACAGTGATTTTAACGTGAGATCTCGGAGTCCTGGGGGAGAAAATAGACAACACAAGTTTATACAATTACTCCAAGTAGTAAAGTCCTTGGGTCGCTCTAGGGTACTGAGTATCTGTGACCTTCACTATTCATTGTGTGTACAGTGGATGAGATCGAAACCTGTTAAATCTACTCCACGATATCTCCCACTCAATTGTATGGAAAGCTGTCAACGACCCCTTTAATGCATACCCTAAACCTCCTTAAGTAGATTGATTTTCGCTTTTATTCCTGACCCTCCTCAATCAAAAAGACTTTTAACAAAATGCCTTCAATAAAATGCCTGTCCTACTTCGGCCAGGTGTCTTCTTATGCTAAAAGGGATTTCAGAAAGACCGATGATATTAATCTCTAGGTTTGGATATTGCGTATAAGGCATACAGGGGTTTTTAAAGGAAAGGTTGAGATCTGAGTAAAGATAGAAACAAAATAGTGACCTCTATCACACTTCGTATGTTAGTTTGAAAGGATGTCACTTAGAAGATGTCCACTGAACAAGATTTCTCGTCTAATATCGTCTTAAAGCTTCCCCCCTGAACCAAGCTGGACAGATAAAAAGAAAAAGTTAATAGGTATTGAATCCCTAAACTGTATCCCATTAATTTTATAATTTTGTACATGTAATTTATGTTTTCTTTTTTAATCACACTGAATTGTAATATTTTTTTTTTATTGTAAACGGGCCGCTTTTTATCAGCTTTGATGGCAACATAAGTTCCGCAATATTTTGTTTAAAAAAAAAAAACCCATATTCAAAATATGAAGTATGGACGAAAAGTTTAGACCAAATTTGTATGTCAAATGTGTGTGGAGTCCCTTATACGCAGTTATGTGTTGTGTGCAGTGCACATGACTTTCAGCAAGATTCTGTCATTTAAAAGAAAAATAATTTTGACGATTCCAAAACCTCACAGTGTAGATCAATTTTCATGAACTATATTTTAAATTAACATTTATCAATTGCTTCCTGACAGTATTTTTCACAGTGAAATCGCTTCCCAGGGCCCCATTTCACAAAACTTGTCATCAGTGACAAACAACCAGGGGGGTGTTTCACAAAGATCCTAAGTTGAACTTATCTCTAAGTTGGACTTAAAAATTATGGAAAGCCGTTAGCGTCTTTGAAAATGTTTTGTAAAAGTTGTTTTAAAAGGCATAAAATGTTGATTCACATCATTTATATTTTCTATTATCAAGGAGGTTTCATGTTCTTGATGTGGAATTTATAAAAAAAAGTCTAAAATCCTTGAATTTCTGCTTTTAAATATATTTCATTTTAAGGCTCCAATGGCTGTCCATAATTTTTAAGTCCAACTTAGTGTTAAGTTCTACTTAGGATCTTTGTGAAACACCTCCCTGGTGAAAAATGATAGTTTTTGTTGTAAGCCAGTGAAATCCTTGCTTCTGATTGGTTATCAGCAGATTGTCACTGATTTCTGTCATATGTCATTGAAAAAGTCTTTATGAAACGGGTCTCAGAACTCAACTTTATCTTTAAAAAAGACTGATGGTCAGGATTTCGTTTATGTTCAGGTCAGTTCTTTTCACTTCATTTTATTCAATACTTTTATGAAAAAATATACAAGGGTAAACAAACATACAAAGTTACAAATAATATAAATATGTAACGTCAAAATATCACACAAGTGGAGAAGACACGAGAAGAACAAAAAAAAAAGTAAACATGTATACATTAATGAAAGTATTTGGAGACAAGGCGGGAAGGCCGGAATTTTGTTCTGCATTAAGAGGATAAATTGCACACTTATATGAAGATCATATGCAGATAAACCTCTAGCATGTCTAGTCTCGTGTGACTAAAAGGTCATCAACCGATTCCCTGGAATCGCCACCACCGAGATGCCATATTTACTCACTGGTAACCAAGGCATCACGTTCACCGACACCTAATTGAAGCGCGTGTTAAATTGCGTACATGTGTTTTAATAGGATATCGGCGAACTTGTACTGTATGACGGTTTTGTGAAACGACGCCACAGGTGTCGTTTCATTTGTTAGGACGTTGATGGAACAAACGCATTTCTTGTTTGTTTACTAGCATTACATTTTTTGTTAGTTATACGAACAGATATTTCTTAGATTCTTTGTAACATTGTGTAAACATTTTATATTTTCATATTAATTCCGATGATATTTTGTCTGCAACATTTTTAATAAGGCCTACGACGTCTGATAAAATGGTAATAATGTATTTAAAAAGATGTGCCGTGAATTTTTGAAACCTCATCTCTTGTCATTGTGGTTCATAAATTATGAATGGTAAAGAATTTATTTGGCTTTTTAGTTCATGTTAGCTATTTTCTGATTTCTTCTCAGCTATCTATTACTCTTAACAATGTTGACAAATTGTCTGTTTTTTGTGGCTGAATTGTTGCACCCTAAATAATTCGATACTTGCCTCCTAAAAGACTTTTGTATTTTCCGATCGTTATATTCTCCTGAATTGCTAGTAATCATTAGAAAAATGTATTAAAAATGTCTTGAGAGGAAATTAAAAATGAAAGTCTTTAGTTCCGATACCAAATGTACAATTAATTCGATTTTGTACTATTTTGTACAGTGTCAGGGATATTGTTATTGGATATGCGATTCAACTTAATCCAGACACACAATAGCCAATGTAGTTCGTGTATCACATTTTTCAGCTATATGTATTAATATGTGTGTACGTGGTATTACTAAGGCTTGTTCAGATATGGCGGGGTAAACCGGGGGTAAACCGCCTCAAAAACGCCGCCGCGGCGGTGTTATCTTTTTAACCCGCTTTTACGTGTAAATGATGGCAACTTCGCGCGATAAAGGACTAGCGCGTATTAACTGAGCTCTGTGTTATAGGGTACAGAAACGAGAAGCGTATTACACTTTACGTCATGATAAAAACAAAATAGAATCGCCGCCGTTTTGCCACATCATATCTGAACAAGCCTTTATTTTTATAATCAAAAGCGATAGAAACTTTCAGGGTAGCATTTAATCTTGGTGGAAAACAGAGTGTCGCCTGCAGCTATCTTATGATGGCGACTCTGAGGGATATCGCTGGATAGCTTGATTTCCTATGTACGTACAGGATATTCTATCTATAGATGACTCGGTTTGAAAGGGTGTATCTATCAAGGATAAAAAAACATGAAAACCATCCCATTTATGACTGTGTGAAGAGAACACCTGCCAGATATAAGTAATCATTCATATTACAAAGGCAGAACAACATCAGTGACAAATCACCCCAGTCCCCCTCCGAATTAAAAAATGGCATAGATAATGCATGGATCATGACTTAAGTGGTTTTCACCCCCTCCCCCTCCCCCTCTCCCCCTCCCCCTCCCCCTCCCCCCCCCCATATCCTGGGTCCGCTGTAGTTTGGTGACAGAGAAGGATTTGTCTAGGAAAATTTGCATTATGGGTACGATGGATTTATTGTGCGCTGTAAAAATTGTGTTTGTCAATAGCATTATAAGTAGACACATACTATGATTTGCTTCTAAATATAGGGTACATCATATTCTTTGGTATTCATTTGATACATTTAATGGTCGATAGAACCCGTTCATATAAAAATGATGATATTATATTCATAATTTCATAAACGTACAATTACAAAGAATGTGTTTCTGTTGAAGGTGTGGCATGTTGAATAGCGAAGTTAAAGGGATAGTTGAGTTCTATTTTCAGACCACAAATACCTTCAAGGTGCATGGTTATTGCTCTTATTCTTATCTATGACATTTATAGTGCCCTTTTAGAAATTTAGCCAATACGATCATACCAATTCAGCTCCACTTAAAAAAAAAACGCGGTGACCGTTTATTCATTATTTAATTAAAAATAACAATACATGAAATACACGAAAATGCCAACAAAAAAGCCAACATCGGCATTGGCTGAAATGCGACGTAAAAGGCGTTATTTCGTTTTTTCAACGTTTTTTTCAAATTTTTCAAAATATCTAATATTTGTGGTGGTACACAGGTATTAGAAATCGTTATATTTCAGCCGTCTCTGAACCGATTTTGATCAAACAAAGATGATTTTGTCATTTAAATATTATGTTCTTTCAAATTTGTTACTCAGTTTTTCATTATCTCACCACAAAATTATTTTGTGTAGCGCCCTCTGCAACAGAACTCAACTATCCCTTTAAGAGGGAAAAGGAGGCCGACGACATTGATGTTTCTATTACTTTCCGGATTGAATTTACTTCGGCCCATAATTATTTGTACTTCCCGTGTTATAAAATTCAAAGGATAAGACGTCGGTGTTTTCCCAGAGTTGCTGCCCTTTGGAAATTATTATAAACGTGTTTTTTTTGTATAAATATATTGTATTTATTTACCGGTAAATAATACGGTTGTGCATGGTTTTAAGCCAATTGTGACTGATGGAATGCACCACAATACTATCCTTTAAAGAATCTTTGTTCCATTAAAAACAATAATGATCAAAGACACGTATGAGGCATTACAGACGAGTAGTTGTCGTGCGTCATGCAATAGTGAAATGGAGTAGCCGTTACGCCTTACGGAGAGCAAATGTTTTGTTCTTGTTCCTGTTGTAACTCCACTCTCCATTTGCTTATCGATCGACTCCTTGTTCTTTCCTTGGACGCTATTTGCCAACAATACATCAAGGGGCATAATGTATGGGAGGGGTGCTTGAATAGGGTGGACCAAATAATTATAACGAGAGTAACCCCTGCCGTTTATTTGACAGGTTCCTTTCAGGACCTCTTGCTGGTATGAACGAGATAGCTGGTAATTAGAACGAAGAACACCTGAACAAGATCATCGATCTTCTTTGATGAAAAATGGAGCAATCCAAATCGATGTTGATAGAGATAAGAGCCCTTTACCCCCCCCCCCCCCCCAATAGCGAGACCTTGAATGTTTTGAAATATTGCGACTTTTGTTACTCACCTGAGAGGTTGTATGCGAACATCAAAGTAACCGCCCACTTTCTATATTATTATCTATTTGCAAAGATTGGGACTCTTACATTATAAAATCTAAAAACCTGTACTATGTTGGTATATTAATTAATTGAAATTACAAGTTACCAAGACGGATAGTCAGTTTGATAATAGAAACAAAAATTACCATCCAATTGTGTACAATGAACCAATTCTTAATGATAATTGCAATGATTCTTATATTTCCAATTGTAATGCATAATGTCACGTTAAACACAATCTCGTTGGTAATCGCTCATGGACGACAGGGTAACACTGACGTTCGATTTCTTCAGGTCTTGGTTGAATAAGCACTCTGCAACAACTCCAATAATCTGCCTGATCAATCAGTCTTATGTCTTTGAATTGGTGAAATTGTTTCTAGAAAACGAATTAACCTCATATATTATGAAGTTTTAAACATGGAAGACAAAAACGCACCATAATCTAACATAATAATCTCTATTATAATAATAAGTTGGACATTCCTCATGATTTGCCATAAACTGAAATTTGAAATGTTAAGCATCAAAATAATTTATATTATGGAGGAATACCTCTTGCGGCCTTATTGATTTTAAGATGAGGCCTAGACTTTTTAATTTCGTTTACATTAATTTTGTTGGTTAGTACTCTCAATTTGGTATGATCAGGGACGTGAGCCTCATCCCCCTGGTTCGATCAACACTTTGACCATTTATATCAAATGATGTTGTCGGTTTAATATTTACAGACCGTATAGCCCCTACCCTTCCCCATAATCCGTCTATAATCTGATCTACTTTTAAGTTTTGATCTGTTCTCTCCTTTTTATTTTTGTTGTCCTTATTCTCAACGTTACATGTGCTTGTTCTCGTCTCCCCCTCTACCACAATGTTCTCAACCTGTCAGCTGCAAAAGCTTCATCATATTTCTATTTAAACCGATCTGCCACCCCCCCCCCCTCCCCTCTCATCCTGAATTTCCTACTATCCTCGATTTCCACGATTTACTCGACCCCTTCCCCGTAGACCAGCTCAAAAGAAGAATCCACCCTGTGTAAATGCGTCTTGTTCACCAATCCTTTTTTCTAGTATGACGATCTCAGTGCAGGCTGATTGGAGAAACGCTTAGCACATAGGCTTTTGAGAGAGGGAGAAGACAATATTCTAATTAAATTTGTCTCCAAAGATTCTCGAGGGATACATAATCATTTTCATCCTCTAAACTTCGCGCCATCTGCAGGCTAGATGTTCTCCTACAAGTCCAGTCTGCTTGAGATGCTATTTGCAAATGCCAGACAATTTTCGACAGATGAGAGCATTTGTATGCTCTCAATAATATTGATTTATACATTATTACGTTAAACATTCGAATGACTTGACGTAATGGGTATCTTTAAGACAGCTAATCAAGAGGTTTTGTCGCTATACGAATGAGTTCCTCTACATTTTGCGTGATATTAATATCAGCTAAATGAAAGGTAAAAGGGCAGTCTCTATACATTGTTGCCCATTTATAAAACTACTGCTACTACTACTATTACTACTACTATTACTACTACTACTGCTACTTCTACTGCTACTGCTACTACTACTATTACTACTACTACTACTATTACTACTACTGCTACTACTACTACTACTACTACTACTACTACTACTACTACTAACCTACTGCTACTTATACTGCTACTGCTACTACTACTATTACTACTACTACTTCTACTACTATTACTACTTCTAATGCTACTACTATACTACTTCTATAACTACTACTAGTAGTATTATTAGTAGTACTTATTACTACTACTACTACTACTACTACTACTACTACTACTACTACTACTACTACTACTAATGCCACTACTACTACTACTACTACTACTACTACTACTACTGCTACTACTACTACTACTACTACTACTACTACTACTACTACTACTACAAGAGTAATATTTTGCCAATGCTGTCATTATCATGATCATATGCTACTACCACCAGTATTACAATATAAGCAACTCTAGTGATTACCCATCGTATTATACATGCTTTTGCAACTCTGTTAACTCTTAGTTTTGATACAACCCCAGTCCCCAAATGATTGAGGAAGAATATTAAAAAGGATGAAGAGAATCTTTTCTCCCATTCTCTGCGAATTTATACTCCATTTGTATACGGTGGCCCCCGCAGCTAAACAGGCAAGCTTCCGTTATTGAGATCCCTTCATCAAATTGGCACCTTCACATCCTGAAACAAGATTCGGTTTCTATGGTAACCGCGAGAATTAAAAAAAAAACTTGATTGAGACGGGGATCTAGCTCTGAATAAAATAACACTTTGTGTCCATCTCTGAAGACATTTCCATATACATGCAAGATAGGCTAGGGAATGCTGTGATATATGCGCTATTACCTTCCACAAAGATTAGCCGTCGATAAAGTATATACATGTAGTTTAAAATCCACCATGCAAGATTTTCAAAGAAAGCAGCAACTGCTAAAACTTACATATGTCCTTTCTCGAGTTGTTATGGGGAATTATTTATTTGTACCGAAAGGTGACATTGGTTAAAACGGGCAGACGAAAGGGTAACAAGTAAAAGTTTTAGAGACTCTGTAGATAAAATCTAAATTGTGATGATCGTTTATGATGCAGGGAATCTAAATTTGTATAGCTAAAATAAGTCGTATCAGATAATGTGAATAAATATAATTAGTGAATAATACCGAGCGGAAAATCATTTCGAGTTGACGGAAAAGAGAATATTTTATGATAATCAGGTATTAACTTAATATATACGATGCATTTCAAGCGATGCAACACTTTTGTAAATTAAGGTGTTTACTTTTTCGCCCTTCATGACAAGAATTCAAAAGGATAAAAAGAGATTTCTCAACAACGCCTCCAGCAGAGACATAATCGTTTCAATCAATTAGACAGGTCTTAAACATAGATTTTTCATGTAATTACCGGAAGTACACCTCAATTATTATTGATGAGGTTAGTGGAGAGAGAAGTCACCAGGAAGAGAATGAGCAAGTGGAGAAATGGGATACATATTATAAAAAATTGAATAAACTATTGATTGCTTAGCGAGAAGGACAAAGAGGGGCGAATTTTAGAGATTTCAAATGATCACTGTCGTTCTCTCTCTCTCTCTCTCTCTCTCTCTTTCTCCCTTTATTCTTTCGCTCCTCCCTCTCCATCATTCCCTGTTTGTCCCCCATTCTTCGTTTTCAATCAGTCTCACTTTAATTTCATCTCACTCATTCCCCATGTCCTTTCTTTCTGTCTCTGTCTTTCTCCCTTCTGTCTATCTTTTCTTCTCCCTATATGTCACTTTTTCTCTCCATATCTCTCTTTATTTATCATTATTCTTCCTCTCTCTTTCTAACTCAGTCTCATTTTCGCTTTCTCTTTCCCTCTACTCTACTTGCTATATTTCTGATAGCATTGCTAACATTACAGATGAAAATATTAAATTTTAAACTGCAATTTTTTTATTTTTTTTAGCAATAGCATGCTGAGATTTACGTCGGGGTCTTAGTTGGATTGAGTATGTGCTTTAGCAGAAACGACACTTAAATGCATTTGCATCCATTTCTCCTCTCCAAATGACAAATGATTGAAAAGGGGTCGGTTTAAATTACCTTTTCCACAAAATACGTTCCCAAGTAAGCGATCTGTTTAATTTTTGTGTATCTTCCTTAAAGGTAATACAAAGTTTTGGGAAATTTTGAAAATTGGGTGGATAGTGAATCTTTACAATTTTGATATATTTGGATGCCCCTGTGGATGTATTAAAACAAATGAGCCCCTAAAACACTTTTGTTTTTGAGAAAAATTGAATATAAAAATTTACCGGTGCTCCCGGTAAATTTTGATAAATTCCAAATAGCGCCTTTGGCCGTACAATGGTAGTTGTGATATATAATTTGTAGTTGTGATATATAATTTCCAAACGGGAATAGCTAATCGCTCGATTTTAGTCAATAAACATTGTTTCAAAGCTAAATTAATATCTTGACCTTGAGAGGGAGCTATACAACATAAAGATTTTATTATTTATAATTTCATAACTTCAGACTCGATTTCAACCGCGACAACGATCAATGAATATTGTAGGAACGCATATGCTTCCAATATTTTAATTTGAACCGAATTCATGACCCCATACCAAAACTTTGTAATACCTTTAAAGACGATCACAACTACTTTTAAAAAATCAAGTCATAGGCAATTCCAATACCCTATCGTTTGTCACAGAAAAATCATGTTTGGATTACGTAATTGTGTCATCAGTGGTCCAAAAGGTGACGTACAGGGCCATCGAAATTGCCTTTTTTTTTTCTTTCGAAAGTAATATTAATAATGATAGTAAATACTAATAAAAGTAAAAATAACTACGAATTGTCAGTTGTGTCTTCCTGCATACAAGTTCAGATCAAGTGCGAACAGTGATTCCTCGACTAAGGAACGTTCTCTAACGAAACATTTTTTATTTAATTGTTTCCTTCAACCCTGGTAAAGAAATACCTCGTAGGAATCTGTTTCTTAAGATGTAGTGCATGCTGCCTTAACTACAAGCCAGGGTATATCTTCCAATGTACTTTCAGAGGGAATGTAATACGCGCTAACCATCAGCAAAAAATATGTATTTTATATTATCATAGTATCTTCATGTGTCACATTTGACAGAAATGCATTTAAGGCAATTCTAGAAAATATACAAATGATAAAAGGTCCTTTTGTTAAAACCGATCCCTTATTCCAACACAGCTTCAAATTATCATAATTGTCTTGTCGAAGGATTTGTTGACATCTCGTCGCTTTCACATGGTTTGACAGAGTATCAATAGTATCCACCTGTCTGGGGCGATGGTGGGGGATAGTAGTATGAATTATTCACGGGCTCTTGGCGTTCATGATGGTCCACTCGGAGGAGATGGATCGGGAAAGGATGTCATTTGAAGATTAATTGCCGAAAAAATACACGCGAGAAAAATGGCATTTTCATCTTGACTTTGCCGCGTATGTCGGTCGCTAGTCAACTTTGCCTCATTTTCAGACGCTACTCTACGTGTTCTAGTTTTGTTTGATACGGCGGATATCTTATGAAAAAGGTGTTTATTCTTTTGAATAAAATCGCGAATGGTATTTTCATTGTTGGAGTCCATAAACGTTAACGTACTTATTTGAGTCAAGAGATGTAGATTCGTTTTTATTTATGAATTAACGTTTACGCTGATGATATTGACCCTTTATTTCAAGATTAAGAAAAAAACAAGGTGATCAACCTTGACGTGATTCTACACATAAAGAAACAAATTTAGGGCGTTAAAATGGAGTCAGATCTTTCTAACATGGTTGCTGTATTAGGTTGCATCTCATCTGAAAAATGTAAACGATTAAAAGCTATGAAATCACAATTAAAATTTTCTGACAGATATTTAATATTAACCTTTTTGAAGTTTAGGATCATGTAAATATTACCAGTAACAAGCAGGGCAAATTGTATAAAATATGCATGATTTAGAATAACATGAAACATACCTCATCACAACAAACCAAATAAAGAACACTTCAAAGACTGATTGTCCTCAAGCAGGTATTGAGATACGACCAGCGCTAGAACTATTAAAGAAAGATCACCCTATGAAACGTGGCATATAGTAGGCAGTAGAGTTCAGCCATAAACACTCTAAAATTCTGAATTCAAAATGTAAAATTCGATTCATTCGTGCATGTCTAAAGAAAGGTGGTGTGAGAGGCCATTGTGTAGGATGGTGGTGTGCCATGTTAAAATGTAATTTGAATATGAATAGATGGAAGAATGGGGACGGAATGGGATCAAGGGGGTTAACGAAGCTCTTTCTGAATCCCGAGCAAGCACTGAATGAAGATGCCTCTTTTATGATGACCCGACAAAATACTCTGTGTAAATAGGAGGCCCTATGGACATGATAGATCGTGTAAATCACACAACAAGCTCGTCACATGATAATGGAATTCATCATGCTTTGTAGATAGTTGAAAAGGTGTAACATAATTTCTTCTTGTTGGTTATAATATACAGATTATTTCACACGTTGCTAAAAATGAATCGTTCAATGTTTTTATTGTCATTTTCCGTTACGTCTGTTATTTAGAACACCCAAGAACCAAAACAAAATGATTATGAAATAAACATCTTTTAAAAATCTGCCATACAGCCGGGCTATGAATAGTCATCCTAGCCATGTTAAACAAGGGGTTTCATAGATTATTTCGAACAATGGCATCGGCAATCATCGGAGAGCGTTACATTAGAAAAACAGGTCACAATCATGGATACAAGCGCATTATAAATTAATAACTGGACATATTTGTCAAGCTGGTTAATTTAAATAAGACTCAGGATTATCATGATCAGCATGACGATGCAATTTTGTATCAAATCCAAAATATAATATTATCATCAATAATGACGATGATGATAAGAAATAATGTTATTTACACAGAGAAGCCTCATGAAATCCTGAGGTCCTGAAATTCAGCAATCGCCATTTACCCATTTACACCTGGAACAAAGGGACAGTGTGCGCAAAACACCATGTCCAAGGATGTAAGCACCCATTAACGATCGAACCCAGGTCCTTGCGTATGAGAGTCAATAGCCTCCAGACTTAAGAGAAATAAAAGAGTCTTTTCAAATTGTATATCATTTCTCTAAAAGAAAATACCCCTTTCCCTCCTACTTGTAACATGTGTACTAACTAACAGCTGTCAACATAGTTTCTACATTCCCAAAAAACAAAACATAGTTATCGGGGATTTAAAGTATCTTTGTTTTATTTTTCTCTGATCTCCGCTCCTGTCATTGTTCTTCTCTCTATTTCTAATTATCTGTTATATTTTCTGGTTTTCCCGTACATGAAATATCCTACTGATCTTTGTTGTTTCCATCTGTGTTGTGTTTTCTATTTCCTGTATACTTTGTTTACATGTATTGCTATGTTGAATTATTCATATTTATGTCTCATCTAAATATTTTTAATACATTATTCTTATCTGATATTCTATGGTAATTCATATTTATTCAGCATTTCGTATTTTTACGGAAACAGCCAGAGAATGAGTTTTAAACCAATTGTACTCTATATGTTTGTGCATGAGCAATAACTAAACTTATCTAAACTAAACTGATCTTATCTCAAAATGTGACCAGAGTAGGGTAGTTTTGTGCACATGGCTTTCTCAGTAGTTACCTATTGTGCTGACTAGCATGAAAAATAACACGCTCTTCGCTCAAATTGGCCCGAAGAGAAAAAAAAACAGTTACCATGGCAATAAATCAAATCAATTTCCTCGCACCCGCTAGTTTGATGTCGTCGTGACCAGCCGTGTGTAAATTTATCCAATGGCAATGCATGTTAGGAATATCGTATGCCACGAGGTATGTTCACTCATTCTTCATGTTAGAAAGATTAGTTTACAGTAGAGTCATCTTAAAGTGATATGTCGTATTCTAGCTAAAAATTGTCTTTTTTAAAAAACCTATATCGTATTTAACTGGATCACAAAGACTTTCTAGAAATCAAAGCTAGGGCGATTACAAAACCTGTCTAGAGGGGGGGGGGCGGTTACAAAGACTTAGATCGACTTTAAGTTGGACTTAACTATGGCAAGCCGTTCATGCCACTGTTTGCTCTCACCATTTGCGGACATTGGTTTCCTAAGAGACGTACAAATCATAACCACAAATCTACAAAGTTTACATTTTTTGATAATTCATTATTGAAGGAAAAAATGTTATCTAAAGATCATACTGGTGAGAGCAAACAGTGGCATGGACGGCCCGTCATTGTTAAGTCCAACTTAAAGTCGATCTTAGTCTTTGTGAAACACTCCCCCAGATTATGTAATACGTCATTGCAATATTCGCACATTTCGGAGTGTGATGGACAGTAAATGGACAAGATTATTGTAATTGCCTAGATTTTTTCGAAAGTCTTCACGAGCTTTTGCATCGTAGATTTCCTTTTACTCGGTCCTACTAATGGCGCTTAATTGAAAATGGGTGTTATGATTAACGAGTGGGTGTTATATTTGCCGGCTGGCTCTAATGAATCGTGAAATGTAAATATGTGTTGTTTACTCATTGGTTTGTGATTTACTGTTAGTTTCTTTAGCAACAGGGTGATAAATTCATGCATCGCTTCAAGTTTACCTCCTTATTTACAAAGGTGCTGACACACCAATACCCCCCCCCCCTCTCTCTCCCTCTCTATCTGACACTAAGGTCTATATGACATTAGCTACTCTGCAGATAAATACGTGCTTGTATTAAGAAGAAGTTCACTGATCGCCGATTGTGGAATAATATTACAAAATATGCAGTATTTGAATGGTAAAAGTGGTGCGATTGAATAATGAATGTCTATTAAAAATTATGCATACCTGTAACATTTTAATACCCGACGATTTGAACTAGGCCTTCATCACGTTTGTGGCATAATGCCATTGAAGGGACATTCATTTTGCATCTTTTGGGGTCAACGATCTTGCTAGGTCAAAGAAAATGAGAAACGTAAAGGCAATGTCAATAGCTTTGCATATTGCAAATTGAAATGTGTGACTATTAAATTGACGCATTACGTACTCCACAAAAGAGAAGTGTTTTTTTAGGGATATAAAAGAAATGATTGACCTTCAATCATTTAAGTAGGGAGTTTAGGAAGGGATCGTATTATCTTCATTCCAAACTCTTTTACCCCTCGCCCATTAATTACTTTTTCTTTATTTTCTTCATCCTAATTACACCACTGGTTGGTGTAGACCGAAGTTTGATGACAATTTAGATCAAAACAGGACAAGGATGAAATATGTAAGAAAAATATGTAATCGAAGACTTTCGAGATATCACCTCAAGGGCAATCTAAATTATATTTTCTACGTCTTTTTAATGTATGTTCTTTACAAAAGATGACGGACAAGGCTATTCAAGGTACCCTAAGTTGATTTTTTGAAGGTCTTTGCAGTCGTTTTCCATGTTTTTCCGTTTTCGACCTCTAGGCCTACAGCGGTCTATCATCTTTGGCAATGGAATGGGGAAAAGTGGCGCTCATCCAGTTCGTCTTATCACGACAGCTCATTATCTGTGATTACCCAGTCACAATGTTTATTTGGACTTCCAAACCAAATCTAGGACGAAGTCGGGTCATGAGGAAATCAGTGCTCACATTTCCCTACCCCAACTGTGCACAACGTGCCACCCTGGGCTAATTCTTGTTCCATATTCGGTGGATACCTCCTTATTGTTATTGTTTGATTGGGTTTTTAAGGCAATTCAGTAGAAATTGACTATTCATGCCTCCAAGCAAGCTATGAAATGTTATACTATCGTAGTTCCTGCAGATCAACCTTTGGAAAAGATGAATACATTGAACAATATGAAACATGGTTAACATTCAATGGATGATGATTTGTAAGGAACAACAGCTGAAGAATAAACTATTTTCCTTGGCTTTGAAATCTGTATGTTCATCATCTGATTTCAAATCTTTGTAGGCCCCTTGTTCCTTAAAACAGGACTACCTTTTTCGTTTCGAAGGGATGATGAGTATTCTGAATATTAAATCATAAATTCAACTTTTTTGTAACAAGATAAATATCTGACTAGTTTTAAAGAAAGCGTTTTGAGGTATATATATACTTTACGCAATAAATATTCTAAAACAAAGAAAATTAATAGTGATTTCCATTACTTACGTATGTGTTTGAATATTTTTACTACACGGAATAGGTGGGTTTTTTTAAGTAAACACTCTTTATTGCACAATCTTTTTCAGAAAAGGAAAAATCTCCCAATATTCACTACAGAATAACTTTTGTTATCCCTTTCATGAAATTCATTTTCATCACATTTGAAATTCACTGCCAAAAATCACCAAAGATTTACAAATCCAATACAAGATCAGGGTTATCAAATTACGAAATCTGATCGGTATAGCACAGAAAAATGTAATTATATTAGGAACATGGTATTAATGGCGGTAGGAGCGGGAGAATATGGTCCTGTAGATCGTGAACAGGTAGATTTTAGTATTTTGGAGGAACAGTCTGGCGGAAAGAACAATGGCAGTCTCGCAACGCAAATCGTTTGTGAATAGTTCGTCTACTGAAGATATGAACATAGTATTTATCGAGTGGCGCATTCGAGTTAACATAGTACACTAATGGTTCTCATTTCTAAACGTTTTCTTTTTAGATATTAATTTATTGAACCTATTGGTAATGGGTAATTGGTCGTTATTTCTACTTGAAAGGATGATATATCCATCCTCCAGTGAGTATTACCTATTAAATTATATATCTAGATTTGAAATCCGTTAAGGCCTGTTTCACAGATGTGAAAGTAGCATTGACCCATGTGGCGAAACCTCTCAACATGGTTTATAATTCGATGTAAATTGCCATTTTTAGCATGTTTGATAGGTTCGATTAGTTGCATTTATTATTCATATCATTGCTTTTGCTAATCTGGAATAAGATTTTAGTGCGGCTTGTCCATGATCTAAATCCTCATTAACAGAATCACCTAATATATACGCTACATTATTTTGACTGGTTTGCAAAGTCTTGAAAAACACTGGCAATTTTCCAAATGGATATCAATCCCTTACTTTCGACACTTGACAATATCACTTACATTTTAATTCACATATATATCATCTATATCATCCCTCCTGTTTACAGGGTTAGGCTCGACTAGCACATGCGCTATTATCTGGCCCCCTTTTACCAACCAATAGTTTCTCTTGTTGTAAACACATTGTATGAAATGTATTACTGTATTGTTGTTGGTAAATAAATCCCAAAAAAATTCAATCAAAATCAAATGATATTAGTCAGTCTGGTTGAAGAAGCAAATGAACTCGGGTACCTGGCATGACTTATCATTTGTATAGCAATATTATATGGAAAAAATGATTTCTTAATTTATGATACTATTTAAACACCATGTAAGATTGTTGTGTTTTAGTTTAATGACACTTCGCTGAAAGAATTACGAAAAGTAAAATAAGCACGTCATCTCATCTGCTCCAGACCTACCGAACCCCTGCCTGAGGGAGATACTAAATAAAGAGGAAATATGGTAAAAGAGGGATAAGTTAATTTGAAGGGAGGGATGAAACGGATGTAGGGTGATGGAAAGGTTGAGAATGAAAACAATGAAAGATCTGAGATAGAAAATAACATGGGGTTAATAGCAAAGAAAGATAAAAAGATAGACAGAGCTATATGAAGATAGATAAATAAAATGAAGGGAAAATATTGATAAAGATATGACATGAGAAATGCCCCCATAGAAAGAACGAAAAAAAGCTGCATTAATAACAACGTTACGACAAGTGACCAGAACACCGACCGGCAACAGACCAAACAAAATACTACTTTACCCCGAATGGCCCTAAATCGGTCAGTTCGGAGTCGGTTTGGCGATGAAAAAATGTCTCAAATTGTGTTAACAGTAGAAAGGGGAGGAATGGACAAAACCATAAAGAAATAAGGATATCATCTCTGACCAACAATGTTAAGCAATCTGGCGTCTAGGTGCATCGATCTCAGACCAAATTATTTCCAAAGAGAAGACATATCGGAGATAGATGAAGAGGATAGAAAGGGGGATTGACAATGAAGAATGAAAGAGAGATGAAAGCTCTCTAGAAATAGGGGCAGCATTAAAGATGACGCCGTAACTGGAGCGTCCCCTTCAAGTGCAAAGCCCTGCTCGACAGATCTGCCCCAATTGTTCGCACATGGAATGCAAGGTCACTCTCTGTCCGATGTTCCCAAATCACGTTTGGCTGACGTGCTGATGTGACCGACCAAACTATTTTTCTCACCGTCTTGCAACGTTAAAGGAAGGGTTCCTCACTGCCAACCAAGAATTAGAAAGTATCATTAATTATGACTGAACAACAAAAATAATAAATTAGATTGAAATAAAGAGTAAAGAGCCTATTTTTTCTAGCCATGTTTGGATTTTAAAGGGAAGGTACATCACTGGCAGCTAAAACTGTTCGGAAATTCTTGACTGAAAATAGAAAAATAAAGAAAACAGACTGAAAGATAGAGCAATGAGAATAATTTTTCTCGTCGTCTTGCAACGTTAATGGGAGGATACCTTACTATCAGCCAAGCGGTCAAAAATGTTTGAGATTCATTATTGAATAGTGAATAGGACAAAACAAACACTGAAAGATAGAGAATGTAGGGTTTCACTGAATTTGTTCACGACATTAAGTTCGTGATCAAATAACACTTCCGGCCCGTAAACGCTAGATATTCATAGAATCACCTCACATTGGGTCGTAAAGGTTACTTACAGAAAACTGTGATTACAAGTAGGCACCGTGTTGAAGAAAGAAAAAAAAAATCAGAATTTGTCTTATCCACTCCGGATTCCAAGGCATGACATGTGGAACACGGGCTGTTCATGACATTGTAATATTTGAAATATTCCCGTAGGACGATATTCACTGTGCAACTGGTATAATACCTGTTACAACTATAGCCAATTGTTAAGGGTCGGGGCTTGTCAGGAGCTCAGCAAGAACAAACTAAACGAATAGTATAGCTTTCATATTAAATAATGATTATCATTGATGAAAATGTCTTCAATCTATTTTCCGAAAGCATAAGAGAGCAAAATTCAACATCCCAAAATATTTTCCATCCCTTGCACTGTTTTTCAAATCTATTTTCCGACTGGTGTAGTATCGATACTGTGTGCGTTCAGTGTGTGACCTCTAGCATAACTACTAAAATTACTAATTTACCGAGGAATGCATACAGGGCGGACTACTTTTTGTAAAGACTCTTTTTCCCATAATGTATGTTGTAACATTACTTGTGCTTGGGGGAAATGAGGTATCTATAGTTACAAGCAAACTCCGACTGCTCTTTAAGGAGGAAATGTTGTCAATGTTTTCTGTGACTATACTGGTGGGATGTGAATACGGAAGGACATCAATCAGCGAGTCGATTACTATCCCGCATGTCTGATGCGATTGAGATGTATCAGCGCATTTGGAAAATAGCTTTCAAAATGTGACGCGATCACGTCAAAGTAGCCATTTTGAATTGACCGAAATGGAGAGGCGGTGGACGAGACACGGATTCCCATACATAGTTACGCGTGTCGGTATTTCAAGCTTAAGGACCGGGCGGTGACGATAAAGAAAGTTTATAGAAGATGAACGAAGGGATGGGTTATGTAAAATCTTTCGGCAATCCTTCCATCAACCAATGATCCCCATAAACCTAGGATTTAAGGAATTACTTAAGCAATTTCCAAACACTTTTTCTGAGATAGGATGGATATTTCACTGGTGAATTGTAGTTCTGTGTTATCCATTAGCAGCCCCTAGAGTATGTAATTATTATCGCCAACGCAATCCACATAATTATCCCTTGCAACACGTAATCTTGTGGTTCCGATGAAAGAGTTATAATTATGTATGCCTTCATAATCCTGGTGCATTCGGTAAATCTAAAGATTTTGTGTTTTTCACTTGGATCTAAAAGATTATTATTCAAGACATCCTTTTTAAATTACAGCACAGCGTCTTCCACTAAGACATTCTCATTTAGTTAGTTTGTGTCTTTAAAAGCTCATCAGTGCGATGAAATAATAGACTTCGAATTTCCATGAACCTGAAAAGAAAGGAGGACGCGTATAGATAAACCTGCTCTAGATATACAAGTACAACGTTTACACCGAATGGCAGGGTGAAGGTAAACACACGCACACAAAGTAACCCACCCTCGCGCACACACGCATGTCATGTGGCGCAGTTCTGTACACACCGTTTCCCGACCCCACGAGGAATTCATTTTCAAGCAAAGATTTCAACGGCTTCTAATTAGCCGAGCAACTGGTATAGCAGGCAGCATGAAAAGGTGAAAACAGCACTTATCGCTGTGTGTGGGACTAAAACGTTTCGGAATAAAGCATGTCATGCACTAAAGTCCAACCTACCTCTCTAACAAGCACATTCTTCCAAATTTAACTTGTGGAACGGATAGTGCAACCGTGTTTTGCTAAACCCATTCCGTCATGGGTAGACGTGTATGACAGGGAGTCAGCCAAGCATAGCCTCGGGACACGCTTAACCCAAATCAATACCAAAAAAACACAAAGAAATCGAAAATGTTGGAAATAAATTGCACCTGTTTGGTCTAATTATCTATCTTTATATTCAGCTTGGAAGTTCGTAGAGTATACGTGTCGTGAACAAGCCTGCCCTTAACAGACTTTTTAATGACGTCTGAAAATTGAACTTTTCTGTTATCTAGAATGTTGGTTGGAAATAATTGAGGGAGGAGTCTGTCTGCCTTCCGATGCGCCATGTTAAAATGAAGTATATACATGCATTCAGCAGAATATAATTTATATGAATTAGCATGGTACTGGGGGTTTCTTAATCTGAAAATACACTGAAAAGAGTGGTATTGATGTGATGCTAAAGTAGAATGTAATTTAAAGAAGAAAAATACAGAAGGAAACACAATTTGTTTGATAAACTGTAATACAGTATTACTTGTTAACCTCCATCAATGGGAGTATTTGATGCTGAAATTTCACAATTGCTCAAAATTCGGTTGCACTTATCAATTTTGCTCAAAAGTATAAGCTTTGAAATTTTCACGTGTATGTTCTGATATGAGTAACGCTAGCCAAAATTAATGGAACCACAAAATATTAATTTTGGGGCGTATTTTTGCACTTTTTATCACCTGATAGTTGTGTATTAGAGTATTGAGAAAAAAAAACTTCAGATTTGTTATGTTTTGTTATATTGGTAAATCATATTTATAATAATAAGGATCCCATGAAGAAACAGCTGCTTTCTGCAATTACAGCTAAAATGGGATATCCGCTTTATTTTAAACTTTAAAATTCATTGTGTTTGTTATTCATGATTTATTTGATTACGGAAATAAAAACAAACAGACAGTTTGCAACTCTATTCTGAGAACAAGTATGCTTTGCCATTTGGAGCATCCAGTGGAATAATCATTTGCGAACACATGTGCATGAATACATTTAATACATTTTCGAGCTTGCCGTAATAGCCCTATCACGTGAGACGTATTTGTGTATGCATTCAAAAGTAGGAGAGTTTTAATCTGATATGCATCCTACTATAGTCTTAAACATCTAAATGAGATTTTGCCATTAAAAAAGTACCTTAAGCCTGATAAAAGGTTTATCCTTATCTTTTATTGTGTTTAACATAATCAATCATTCTATAGATGTATGTGTATGATTACTATGTTTATTCTTTCTATTTCATTTATTCGCTAAACTTTCAAGTATTCAATTTTATTTCACATCTCTTTAAAAACACATCAAAAGATATACAAACAAATCATTATAAATTAAAACAATATAAATATAAAAACTTTCATTGACATGGTACTGTGAAAGAAGGGTGAAGGGTGGTGGATGCGAGGGATCAACAAAGGCCATTGGCCTGTCAAGGTTGATTCCATATATTACCACCCTTCAAGAGAAATACATTATACAAAATATAAAAAATGAAAACAATCAAACAAACAGATAATATAACATAGCATAATCACATAAAAACACAACATAACTATTTACATAAATCACATAAAAGGCAATTAGATCAAATAAAACTACTCACAATTAAGAAGATAACATTTATATTTTTCCTGAATGCACGAACATTGGATATTTCTTTTAATACGTTTGGCAACTCATTCCAAAGCTGTGGGCCTTTAAAACTTACTGTGGTTCTTGAAAAGTTAAAAATATAAAAAGGTACATACATTTTATTGGAATTTCTTGTTTTATACTTATTGATGTTGCTATTATATACGAAATAGTCGTGAAAGTTATTGGGTAATAGTTGTTTAGAATAAGAAAACATAAACGATGCTAGTTGTAATTTATTTATATCAAAAATATTCAATATTTTTAACTTTTTAAATAATTGTTGGGAATGTGCTAAATAGTTTGATTTGGTAATTGCTCGTATTGCACGTTTCTGTAGTAAAAACAATTTTTGTGATGAATAAAATGAGCAACCGCCCCATACAATATTAACTTAAATCATGCATTAGCTTTAATAGTTATTAACATTAACACATCATTAAAACTGATTACTAGAACCCTTCATTATTGGTATGTCTTGAATACCTAAAGGAAATGATCAGTTTTGCCCCTTTTCACTAAAGTCACTACATCCTGAAATAAAGTTCAATTCACTTTAAATTCAAAGGGCAGTAATGTATTTTGAACTGAAATGTTTTTGTTTAACCTTTAAGTACTTTATATTTTGTGTTAGTGCCACATGTTTCATTTATCCTTGGCGGAATTGTAATAAGATCTTCTATCGCTCTTGTGTGAGTGCAATTTAGTCAACAATCAGTATGCTTCGTGGTAAAGAGGTTTTGATATGAATCAATGACGGCGTTCACTTATTGCGCTGTGAAATAATTGAATTGAAGTGAATTTTTTTATTGTCATGCACAAAATAAAATGAAGGCATAAAAATCGTCTTTAACGACTCACATTTGTATAAAATGTAACAAACATTAACATAACATAGACAAATAACTACAAATAACATAAATAACATAACTATGTAATGTAATTTAATCTCTCTGTTGAGAGCCAGAGGAATTATTTGATTATTTGTACTCCCCTGGCTCCCAACAGACAATACTAACTTTGATATATTCTAGAAAATGTACATGATAACAATCAATGTCATATAAATAGAACAAGTCACAGCCAAGATCTAAAATTAATTATTCATCAACTGTTAAAAATTTCAGATAAAAACTGTTTATTTTTGGTAGTAGACATAAACCCTCGTGTCTGCAATGATAATTATGGGTATAACATGATTTTAATTTTGTTTTGTATGTAAATGCTGATATTTTCCTCTCTTTTTTCCCTTTTCCTTCGCAGATACCTGACGTCCGGCACGATGACGCATTACCTGGGATTTAAAGGAATTATCTGAATAGATTGATCTTGCCTTAGTTGTGAAAGAGTCGTGTTTTATCTTCATAATTATTACGTGACAGAATACCAATAAACGGAAGGAGCTTGATATAAAAGAAATGGATTTTTTTGTCGTATAAGACCAATTATCTTCTCAAAACAACGGTGGATTTCATCTCTGTGTAACACGGCCTAGCTGCTAGAGATGTAAAGAATCATTACAACGAATGCTGCAGCATATATCATTATCATCCCAGACGGGTAACACGAACTCATCGTCTATTCCCAGTTGCATATCCATGAGCTTTGCACTTTCATTGCAAAATGTGAAATCAGAATTCGGTGAGGAGATGAAGTCATGAGATACCCGGGCTCCGTTATTATGAATTTGGATTAGCGTTTGCTAAGCTGCTTTACATTTTGATTCCACGCGAGGATAAGAAACACTCTACCCATCTCGCGTATAAGCAATATTTTTTCTCTAGTCACTTGTACCCAGGAATTTTAAGGATATTCATTAAGGTTAGTACCCTTAAGCCATACTTTGACGAGAAAAGGCGATTTGTCTTGAGCGGAGCTACGTTTACCAACGCGCCGATCGACCCGGGATATATCGCGGCAGAGCCACGAGGGGGTTGTCAGTAAAGCCTGGTGGCGGCTTCCGGGAAATTACTATGCATGGCGGTACACCAGACGTTCAGGCTGCCGTGATTTCGCAAGTGATGCTTTCACCTTCTTTTCTGCATACTCTCTCTCTTTCTCTCCGTCACGTGGCGGTTCGGAGTTTAGACAGGAGGTAAAGGAATGGAGCGACAAGATTTTCTGAAGCGAGCATATCCATACTAGAGGGCTTTAATCAAAGGAAACTGATATAAAGAGTGATCATCGCTTCGCGCAGATTAGCATACGGTTCAGGGTGACATCTGCTGTATTTCTGGGTCAATGATATTGACCCCGCGATAAAAGAGACGACGGGAGAGCTAAGTTTACATCTTCTTGCCTCCTGAAGGGACAAAAGTCAAGCATGTCTTGGAAATAGATATAGAGCCGATCTATATAGAAGAGATCATGACCCCTTGGTCGATATCATTTTAATTCAGTTCAATAGTTAAAGGAGCCCGGACCATTGATTCCATCATGTCGAATTCAAATTCGTCACTCCTGCAGGCAGGAGAGGGCGGGCTACTCCCTGATCAACATCAAGAGTTCAATATTTTGCAATTGAGCCGTCGAGCGGCTCCGGAGCAACCAGGGTTAAACTTCACGGCAATAATAGCCCTGCAACCAAGCACCACTATATTAATACCAATTATTATGTTTAGTGTAGGATTGATAGGTAATATAATAGCCTTAGGAGTATATTATTGCTCATCATCATGGCATCGGTCCACGGCCTTCTATGGAATACTCCGTGGGTTCTTCATCACCAGTATTATCGGATACCTGTCTGTCTACCCTATTATGATAGCTGTCCATTTAAACGGCTTACATTGGATCGGGGGATCAAGGCTATGTGATTTTCATGGGTTTTGTGTCCTGTCCTTCGGAATGTCCCTAGCCTATATGACAGGGATCCTTGGTTTTGAGCGCTTCCTCGCCGCATGTCGCCCGGTAACGTACAATCGTAAAGTAGAACCTCGAAAGATACCCTTTGTGCTTGTACTGCTATGGGTCGTCTCCATCTTCACAGGTATCTTACCTCTTGTAGGGTTTGGAAGGATCACTTTGCAATACCCATCCACGTGGTGTTTTATTGATTGGAGGGACGAAGAGACGGTTGGTCGTCTGTTCAGTAGCGTGCTAGCGACTATAATCGTCGCAGTCATCCTGCTCGTGATTGTATCCCTCTTCGCCGCGGCCATTGGCGCGCTATACAGGACTATCAAGAAGTGCAAAGACACTACGGCAGACAAAGACAATGAGAGAGGGCGCTATAGTTTGACTTTGACGATCGATGATAATTCACATAGGATACCAAGGCGATTTTTTGCAGCTGATAGGGCTCTATTGTGGGCCACAATCCAATACATCCTTCAAGCAAGTGGATTTTTAGTTTGTTACATTCCAATAGTGGTAAGTACTTTTATTACCTCATTTGATCTGGCTTACTCTTATAGTTACTGTCCGTAACAATTTAAGAAAAAAGGTCGGGCAGAATGTTTTACAGATGCTCACACAAGTTCTCCTGTGATAAAATGAAAAAACTCCAGCTACTATACCATTTTCTGATCTATTCAACATCAAGAAACGATAACGAAGATAAATAAAAAATAAAGAAGATAGATAGGTTTCACTGAAATAATTTTTGCGAGTCTGTTATAACAGAAAGAAATGCAAGTATAATGATTGGTTATTGTTGTTCATAATTTCTGTTTGATCATACCAATCCTATTTGCTATGTTTTTCAATCATCTAGATGAGAATAATATCCAATGTCTCAGGGCACCCACTCAACAACTTTAAGAACATGGCTGCGATGCACTGGGCTGAGTTCTACCCCGCCTTCTGTCCCTGGCTCTACATCCTGTGCCACGAGCAGATCTGGATGCGCCTGACCTGCAGACAACCTGCCTACCGGGACGTCCCCTACTCCAGACAAAGCTTACGCCGTCGCAGCACCCGCAATAGGCGGTCGTCCAGTCGCGGTCACGACTGCATCCGGGAAGCCAGCGTCCGCAGCCCCCGGGAAGCGTTATCGATGGGCACCAGCAACCACGTTAATGTGGTCATGCACGATCACGTGGATGGTTACGCGGTGGTCAGTAGACAGGAAAGCTCGAGTAGAGAAGAAGAACCAGTTAGGGGACGATCGGCCAGGAAAAAACTGGATTTCATCAAAGAGGATGATGCCTCCAATGGCCGCTCCCCACAGAGGTTAGTAAAGGGTAGTCATGTTCGTCTTTAAATGACCACTATGAGGATGTTTCTAGGACCAAACTACCGCCCCAACGGATTCCACATGATTTCAATCATGAATATGTCTCGAGAGGTTGTTCTTCTTATGGGCTAGTTATCCGTGAATATTTCCTTGTCATAGTTTTCCATAGGTAGTTGCCAGAGGATAGTATTGGGATTATTTTGGCACTGCATAATGCTTATAAACATAAGGAAAGAAAACACATCTGCAGTAATCATGTTAATATTGATTCATTTATTTGAACAAGCTATTACCCTTCATAGCTTCAATGTTACCAATTTGATTACCGAGAAGACGAGTTTAAACGTATCCTACAAAAAAATGATGAAAATCTTTTTATATCCTCATGCCATACTCTTACAACATATTTAAGTCCATCTCATTAGCCTATTGTGTTTCGCATGTAAATGTATGTAAAATGTGTATATTTACCACGTCTAATAAAACATGTCCATGTTTTTCTTCTATCTTTAACTGCAGTCCATCAGCGGCAAATTCTCCTGTAGGCCTACCAACATTACCGACAAAAACATCCCCACCAGGTAAAGTTAGATCTCTATCGTCATCATCGACAGTTTCATCATCGAGATCACCTACAAAAGCTGCTCCACGATCGCCATCATCGTCGTCCACAGCTTCAATACCGAATTCGCACCGGTCACCATCGGCATCATCCGTACCTTCGCTTCCCAAATCGCCGAGGACCGACACGCCACGATCACCAACCGCGGTGTCATCCCCGCCATCATCCGTCACGGACCCCCTTATATCGAGTACACCAAAGACAAAACTCGTAGTGACGAACAGTTTCCCAGTCGCAAATGGGCCAATGATACAGAACCATGTCAATGCCACACGAAGCAAAAGCAGCGCTGCTAGTACAACTGGTGGCAGTAGAAGGACCAAGAAAGGGGAGTACAGTCGTGTACCGACCGAACCGACTGACAGTGTGCCACCAGCGAACGTCGCGTCCAGAAGGAGCACTTTCGCAAAGGCAGGACGTAAGGAATCATCTATATGAATGACTGTTGACAGACATTCTTTCAGAGACTCTCACGCTCTCAGACACCTCATGAAATTTCCCATGCCTTAGACTCAACTTAGGAAATATTCAAAGGGTATACCGTTAGCGAAATAAATTCTACGAGAAACAACCGGCCCGATTCGTTCCGATCTTCTAGAGAAAAGTCTTAGGAAATAGGCCACATTTATATATAAATAGTATCACATTTCTAAGACATTATTCTTAACAGGATTGAGATATCTGTCCTCTGACTTGAAGAAATTCTTTTCTGGTGCATAAATTTGAAAATAGCACGAAAACAGACATTCTAAAGCTTTTCGTCATGCCCTCATCGGAGTAAATCCTAAGATTGAACAGAAAGCCGAAATCAGACCAAAAATATAATATCTGCCAACGTCCATTTTAATGGAATTTGATGGTTTATTATGATATTCGTACATTGAGTGATGTATCTTTACTTTATTTTATTTGATTCTTCTTGTTTGTGCGGTGTGAAGTCAAGCTTTAATTAAAGAACCAAATAATATGAACATGCCTTTTATAACGAGGTTGTCCTTCCAGTTGCTGTATTTGTTTATAAAGATTGAATTGTTCTTGTGCTTAAAAAGCACACACTTTGTAAAATTAGAAAGTTAGACAATTCTGTTTTTCTTTTGGAACATTTAAATTCCTTTAACAAGGATTTATGTCATATACGTAAACAAAATGATGCTGTAAGATTATTTTTGAAAAAAGAAAAATACCCGATGGATGATATTGGGGCATAAGTAGTCGAAAAGAGGGAATCAAGTTTTTCATGATCTAGATGAGTTTTATGCCATGATGATTTATTAATTGTTAAGCGTGAAGCGGTTACATATGGCTGTTGAACAAGTATTGCTATAATGTTCACTACAATACTTGCATCCCTACATACCCGCATCTCTTTTCTTGATTCGTTTGTCTCTCCCTGTTTCAAAAGCTTCCTTCTCCATCTCTCTCTCTCTCTCTCAAATGAAATAAATCTATATTTCTATCTACCTATCTTTGTATCGACCCATTCATCTGACGTTCAATCTCTGTCTGTCTACATCTCCCTCCCCTCTCTCCCTCGATACCATGTGTATCGCTGAATTACAAAAAAATCGCATCGCATTTGTACTATTTTGGATTACATTTTATTCTAAAGGTCTCAAATATTTTCCTTCTATAACATTGTAAATATAATTGTATTTCTCATAATAAGACAAAGTATAATTTTTGACGGTCACGCATTTCCCAATTTACGGTTACATAAATAGGTATTACATTAAATGGTTTAAAGAACCAATGAAATTTTGGCAGCGATTACAATCACAATATGTGTATAGATATACATTTAGGGCGGGGTCATAACCCAACGGAAATATTTTCAAAAATCAAATTTTTACAGGTCAATATTAATCATGTACATCACGTATTTATAATATATGATCGCTCTATTTTATGAAATATGAAAGTTTTTTGCTATCACATCTGCGCGATATGCCGTATTCTGGAAGTATTTGCAACTGCAACGAGTATTTCTGGAGGAAATAAGACATGAGCTCGATAATGCATATCTGGAAGTACTGTATTCATGAACCGTTTTACAATGCTTGTCTAGATAAATTATGTAAATATTTGATTTGTTTATATTCTGAAGTGTCAATAAAATAATGCATGCGAGGCAGCATATCATTAATTGACTTCTTTACTGCATGATTATTTCAGTACACGTATATTGGGTAATAGCCAAGTAGTTGTATATGTAAGATGATAGCAAGGATTCCGACATGACAAGAAAAATATTTAAAAAGATACAATGACATATACATAGAGTAGATTTTTAGGGTACGAACAAGAACATTTGCTTTGGGGACAATTGATCAGGATTTTATTTCGTCAAAAAATAAAGGGTTAGGTGTAATGTTTTGGTCTTTTGTTAAATGTACTATGTCCCATTTGCAGCCAACATTAAATTATGTAGAACTTTGCAGGAATTATGAACATGTCACGTATGTCCTTTCTGTGAAATGTAAACGTTAGTAGTGTCCTAATATTCAAATTATGCAAGGAACCCGTTTAATGTCTAGACTTCACTGTCCGACATTATTGAATGACTGGCTGACTTTTTTCCTTTGGTAATAACATACATAAAATGAGCTGTAAAGGGCACATGAGAATTTGTCTACATCAATAACCAAATTCTTGTAATGACCAAAATAAAACTGATTGAGTCTTTGCGCAGCACAAAACGTACGACCATTTGGTACAAGGGTCTGAAAATCAGACTTAATAACTAAAGCCGATTCGACAACTAATGGTCGTTATTTTCCCACACAAAGACATTTTCAAGCCCTTTTGTTCTAAATTAGTGCTATCTTTCAAATGCCGTTAGAATTTAACCTTTTCATTTTTGGCCTGCAAATCTTACGTAGTACCTTTAAAGTTATAAATTCGACAAATGTTAGTTAGGGAATAGTCCCTAGAGCAAGTTTGTAGCCAGAGCTAGTGTCCTACAAATTCTAAATTCGTATAAATAAGTACAGACAAAATAATTCAAATGGGGTGTCTCCTTTTTCCTGTTTGCATACCTGAAATAGAGAATATCAATAAAATCGTTTCTGAATTAGCCTTCACGAGCTGAAACCCGGACATATTGTGGATTCTATCGCCCACTCATTACATTTCGAAGAAATTCATTTTGGCTGGTCGTAAAAAAATCTGCAAATAGTATTCTTGGAAAAAAGAAGAATCTTTTGTTGTTCTTTCTTTCTATCTTTCTTTCCTTTTTTTCTTTCGTTCTTTCTTCCTTTTTTTTTCATGATATAGAAAATGGTCATTAGGACTATAATTGCATGCACGTTATTGTCGTGGAATACTGTTGATCCATACCAAAATGTAGGATGTCTGCAAAAGTTAGAATAAGGTATACTCATTTGACTAAAAAAAGGGGTTACTTGTATATAGAGAGCAACGTAACATTTACAACAATCCACTTAAGGTGATCGCAGAAAGATCAGAGAAATATATTGGTGATGTTGGTGATTAAATAATATGTATTTGTAATGTAAGCACATTTCAATAGGTGATGTATAAAAAAAAAAAAAAACAGACATGTATAGAGACATTGAAATTGCCTAAGGTTAAACTTTGGAAAGTAAATGTGTTGTGTTTGATATTATTTGGAGTCTTTGGACAGTATTGGGTGAATTTTAACAGAGATCTTGCTTCATTAATGCTTCAAAAATGGCAAATTGTGATGCCTCGAATGGTCTTCTGTATGGCATTGCATCAAACTAACAATAATTATGTTCTGGTCATTTAAACCTAAATTTACACACACAATAATCACAAGACTATGACAAATAAATCATTTGTTAAATATTTAACAGTAATTTTATTAAAAACTGTCATATCATTTAACTTCAAATCATAAACCTCAATCTACACCAGTGAAGCTCTACGATCATCATGTCATATACATGTATTTACAATACTTTGCATGTTAATCGGTTAAAATTGTTCAGATCCCAATAATATGACCACAACCCTTTACCACAGACTTCAATTATTTCGTTATCAATCGAATTTATTCATTTAATTTAGAATAACAACCACGCTGAATGCCAAACATGCCATTACAACTTGGAGTAAAGCATTACTTTTGGCTATTAAATTTTGTCCAAGTTGCATGGTTTATTGTTGGCATGTAGATGTACCAGTTAGTGATCAAGAGGTACCATTCAGAATGTTACAAGAATTACAGTCTTTTTTCTACATGTTATGGGTGTGGCATTGGGAGGGGGAAAAAGCCTTCCTCATAAACAGGAGATAGATAGATTTCCTAGTTTTCATTAGAATTTATGTTTTCATAAATCTCTATCAACATGGCACAATATTTTATTGACAATGTATTTCATGAAGACATCATACAGACAGGACTCAATGATAGCAAAAGGCAAACATCAGCGTACATTCGGTGCAACTAAACAATATTACACCCTAATCCTAATGAAGGCCATCACGAGCGGGAAGTGCTCTTAGCTTTGTAAAGAGCCTTTCAATCTACTCTTCACTCTAAACCTTCTTATGGTTGAATATCTGAGAAGTACTCTCGAGGGAAGCACTGAACCTATACTACGAGGACAGTTGAGTCAAAATATATCATTTGAGTCACTGAAGCACATACAATCTTTGCAACTCACTATCATATCACAGTCCTGTCCATTCAATTACCAATTAACATCATAATCAAATCACAGACATGATCTGAACATGCTGATGAAACATATCGATATCACAGCTGTTTGATCTACATCTCTAACCACAATCTTGATACAAATACACTATCTAAAATTACATCATTTTCATTACGTCACTAAAAACATACATGTAATTATAAAATTGAAAAGATAATTGCATCAATCAAAAAGAAAATGTAAAAGAACATGATCACAAACATGAA
The DNA here is from genome assembly GCA_035222895.1 of Strongylocentrotus droebachiensis. NCBI lineage: Eukaryota > Metazoa > Echinodermata > Echinoidea > Camarodonta > Strongylocentrotidae > Strongylocentrotus > Strongylocentrotus droebachiensis. The sequence goes on along the minus strand of JAVYIG010001711.1, from coordinate 51,723 downwards.
GAGATTTACAAAATGACATCATGTTTGTAGAGGATATTGCCAATAAATAATTTAGGGGGTAAAAATAGCAAATGAAACTCTGGAAGAAATTGAATATTATAAAAGATCCTACATTAATATAACAAACGGTAAGAGCAGTGTAATAGGTAAAATGTTTTCTATAATATTTTTTTCTAGAGAAATGTTTTAAATCAACCTCTAAAAATATACATGCATATCCATGCTAGCACCCCCTTTAAAAACATGGTGGGATTACATATTCAAGTGAAATTGTTATTCTATTCAAGATGAGGGGAGAATAGCTGGTCCACGTGCCTAATTTAGGTAATAATCTGCCTAGAGCCAGACTAGATTGGTTTGAATTCTGTGAGGTCCCTCCAAGTTTGGAAGCGCTTAGTGATTGTAATAAGCGCTATATAAAAACTGAGTATTATTATTATTATTACCGACTCGACTTATCCATATTTATCTGTAGTACAAACATATTTAGTACCTTTACAGGGAGTGGAAAATGTGCACACATGGTGTGCGGGTAAGCCTGAATCCGATGACCGGGGTAATAATATATCTGTAAAACGCTTAGGCACATCGTTGGATCGGTGTATTGAGCGCTATATAAAAAAACGGATTATTATTATTACAGTTATGACATGGAGGTACTAGTAGGTAAGAAACAAAAAAGCTACAACCGCTATTGAAACGTTGATGCAGACGAAGGCTTAATTCATTGCAATGCACAACTCATTCGGAATGAAATAAAATAACAATATTCTGTTCTTGTGTACTGCATATCACATTATGACCACAAACAAATCCTATATGCTTCCAAAGATGTCTGGAAATTGCTTAATACCTTACACTTCCATGTACACTCTCCCTGTTGCATTTGTATCTCAACAGGTTTCATCAAGTCAATGACCAATAGGTTTAAAACAATTCAATTCAAAATCGATGCACAATATTATCAATGGCTACTGTTTATCCACTCTCTGGTGAAATGTATCACAAAGAGCATCATTAAGTCAATCAATCAGTAACAGAGATCTATAGACCCTCAACCATTCAGTAACAGAGATCTAGAGATAGACCCTCAACCAACTTTCAACCAATCAGTAACAGAGATCTATAGAGACCCTCAACCAACTTTCAACCAATCAGTATTTAAACAGAGATCTATAAACCCTCAACCAACTTTCAACCAATCAGTAACAGAGATCTATACACCCTCAACAAACTTTCAACCAATCAGTAACAGAGATCTATAAACCCTCAACCAACTTTCAACCAATCAGCAACAGAGATATATAAACCCTTAACCTTCTTGGAACCCGTCATACGCACCATTTACACTATAAATAGATAAATATTTACAACCCTTTGTGCAGCTTTAAATCATCAAATTCCAGCTTACTAATGTAAAAAATACCTTCACTTCGATCTATCTACGAGATGCAATGATCGATTATGACATGTTAATGATATTGAATTAATCTTTTTGAATTGAAAATCAGAGAATACATGGACACTTTAATTGCAAACTCAATATTACCATCATATGGATATGATAAGGCTTGTTAAATGAATAAGGGTAGTGCTAGATTACTTATACATTTCATACACGATCCCTCTGTTTCATTTATCCAAATAAATACAAAAGTCAATATCTGAATGCCACACAATTTTGGCATTCCTTAATCAACTACCTTCAATTACTTGCACACACAAAAAAAAATCAATGGAAAGACAAGAATGACATGAAAAGTTTGGAGGCATGAATTACTTATCACTGGTAGGTACATGTATATCATCAGATTGAGCAAAGCACACAATATTGAGTGGTCTTGCATCCCTGTCTTATGTGAAGCTCTTTCCTAACGTCAAAGGTCACACTGTGAACTCACAAACAGTCGCTTATATTACATAATCCTATGAAGAAATTAATGGTGTACGCACATGACATGTATAATGTTACCAATTTATTCTAAAATTACAGTCAAATTTTAAAAGCTGCGATATATTGATCATACATACACCATTCTTTGAAAGTTTTGTTTAGCTTATGCTGACTTCACCACTAAAAAACAAGGTTCTCCTGTGGCATGGAATGCAGATGTTGAAGGGTTGTCAGACAAGGAATTGGGATTTCTTCATAGGGTTCTGTGTTTAACGCAACCATGTGCGAGATCACAGAGCGACCTTGAGCGGTACGGAGGAGCCTCACAGACACAGGGAAATGTGACCACTCGATAGTGTGTTGTTGTAGTTGTTTAATATTATCGGCGTTTCATTCTTTTTTAGAATATTTATTGGTTTGCTTAAGCTTATCATATACATATGAAATCAGATCTTCATTTTTTTCTTCAAAATCAGAGATATCATATGATGCATAAAAGCACAGGTAAAGGTCAGGAACAAATTAATAAAACCATTAAATTGAACGTCAACAAACATAATGCCATCAGGTGAAAGATACGGGTTTTCATGGTAATGTTCAACCTGTTTATGAACAAAAGAAAGCTTAGCAAAGCTAATCAATAATTAAATTGCTTAGCCAATAACAAAAGGCACACAGAATTTGATGTGCATGGGACTGGAAGAAGGACCAACAAGTTTTCTCTGTATCCATCCACCTCTCTTTCATATTTCTATCCGTCTACCTCCAAATACTCCCCTCCCTTCCTTCCCTTCCCTTCCTTTTCTTGTGTGCTCTCTCTCTCTTTTTCCGTATCTCTACGTGTACATGTATATATCTATCTTGCTATTTCTCTATCTCTCTACCTCTCTCTATCCCTCTATCTATATTATTGTGTCTCTATTCTACCTATGACTTCTCCCGGAGAGCTGCTGCCGCCAAGTTTCTGATAACTGATGTAATCTTGGTTAGCTGGTCCTCGGTCAGCGTCACGTTGACTGCAATGCGTATGCTGAAAGAACAAATGTAGAGTTTGCTTTCAAAATCTCATGTAGTACCATGGTGTTTAATGACTTTTTTTTGGTTTAAATTTTATTAATTTCCCCAAAATGGGGTGGATGGGCCCTTTTCAACATAGAATGATTTTCAAAGGGGTCCACAAAATAATTAAAAAACAATTACCAATCAATATTAATGTCATTTTCACAGATTCTAGCAACAGCTATCTTGAAATCAAGGGCATTTGTCCATTAAGCCACTGAATACAAGGTATCCTCTACTTGTGGATACAAAGTCACATACTGATAATTTTCTTTATTTCAGTTTGTTGTGTACATGAATATGTTTTACAAAATCAAGTAATAGCATTTGCAAAATAAAATCCATGGTGTTGTGTGCTCATATGTACTAAACTTTGGTTTACTTTGCAAGTGTCCACATTCATGCACGCCTAATGCTACAAACTAATTGCAGTACGCTTACAATAATACAACGTTAGTATTTGTAAGGTTTCTTGGCACAAAGGTAGCTATCGTGAATATTTCATGAATGTTGTTTTCAAAGTAACTCTTTGACTTTCTCTATTGTTATGACATTCTCTCCTCTAAACCATCCTACTGTTGATTACTTCAGTGTGACACACTTCCAACACCATTGGGGGTGTTTCACAAAGATCCTAAGTTGAACTTATCTCTAAGTTGGACTTAACAATTATGGAAAGCCGTTAGCATTTTTGAAAAATATTTTGTAAAAATTATTTTAAAAGGCATAAAATATTGATTCAAATCATTCATGTGTTCTGTCATCAAGGAGATATCATGTTCTTGATGTAGAATTTATGAAAAGTCTACAATACTTAAATTTTTGCTTTTGAATATAATTTATTTTAAGGCTGCAAATGGCTCTCCATAATGTTTAAGTCCAACTTAGGATCTTTGTGAAACACCCCCCATAAATATGTGAAGTACTATGTGCACCATCTCTACTTAACTCACCTTGGTGGTGGTAGGAAAGCTTCTTCTTCCTCTAGATACCTGGCGACAGTAAGCACCACACCTTCATCTAATGCCTGCCAGGGTGTACAATAGAAAATAACAGTAATAATAATATGATTGCAGGGCCCTCAGGGAGAACAGTATGAATACTGATGAGGCTACCCTGGGTAAACAAGACATATTATTATTATTATTATAACAGTCATTGCATAACAATTGCCAATTATCACCGCAACGAAAAATGTTATATCGTGTATGTGACACAGCCTCCTGGCCAAAAAGGAGGATATATAATTAGTCATTCTCCAAACGCAGCTATGTAAAGTGAAATTATCTGAAGATTTGTACGGAGAGCAAACCCTTTTTTGTGCCAAAATGAAAAATACTATGCACATGATCAATTGATCTGGGGGGGGGGGGGAAATGGGCAGTCTGTAGTCCAGCTAATTCATTGCAAGATAGAAATTCTAAATCCTTTTTTTTTTATAAGATAAGAAATACATGTATCTTCACCATAACAATATTAATAATTGCTATCAATTTGAATCTTTCGAAAAATGGCTTGGATAATGAATCTCTGTGACACTTCTAATAAGTTGGTGCTATACATACAGTAAGTAGGTCTTCCACTAATCACTAATTAGACTTCATCACTTTTCAAACTGTAAGATTATGGCTTGCTGTTTCCTATCATTCAATCTTACCCTGACGACAATCTTTTCGAGGAATGCTTGGTCTTTCTGCCAATCTCCACTGGTCTCCTCCAACCTGAGATGCTTGATGGGTGAGATGGGGTCACCATCCAACCTGTAACCAGGCAACCTACAACAAACAAGATGACACAGAATGAATGTCGACACAAAATGCCCTTGCATGAATATCCTGATTTACTAGATTTCATGAATATTGTAATTGAATGCAAAGGCAAGATTAATTGCTGAATCATCACATTCAGGGATACCTTCAGCTTTATGTGATGATAGTGAAAGTGCAGTCCCCCTCAAAGAAAAACAAAATATTATTTGCCATATAACTGTTTATTTGGTTAATAGTCACATGCCACGTTGTGGACATTCTACAAGATTTTTTTTAACAAAGGCCATCTTAAAGAAAAGGACTTCACAAAGGAGAAGGAAATATGTCATCTATTTTAAAATAAAGTTAATGAAAGATTGAATGAAAATCATACATAGATTTCAATATCATTTTGCCCCTTTATTCATGAATAAATAAAGGAAAATGCCAATTGATCCTTCATTTTCAAATCTATAACTGTTATAGGTCTTAATTCACATCTACATACCACTTGATACAAGCTCATTTGTGAGGTAGAGAAACACAGATCATCAAACTTACCCTGAAAGCTGAACATGAATAAATTCATTATTTGACCTTAACTTCTGGAAAATATCAGTCTCTTTCTGTGTAATATCTACCGCCATGCTGGCTGCCGAAGCGAGCATGGGAGGTAGAGAGGCAGAGAAACAGTAGCCAAGCCCAGACAGACGCTGCATGGAAGGAAAGACAAGTATTAACAATGTAAACCGTATGATGACTAAAGGTATCTAAAATGACTGGGTCCTCTATCTATGGCCTATAGCTGCTCACTCCCACCCCTCATTGTAGCATTTAGGATTATACCATCCTTCAGATTATGATTTATTTTGATTTTAACTTATCATAACGACATACCGGTAGTCCAACCATACAATAGAGCATCTATGATCATGGAACCTTTACTTTAAAAAGTTTTCAAAGAAATAGAGCAGACAAGTATGAGCATGTGAAATGTATGATGATGGTTAAAGGTATTTGCAATGACTTGGTCTTTTCTTCATAGGCATTAGCCCCCCCAAAAAAACAAAAAAAAAAAAAAAAAATAATAATAAAATAAATAAATAAATAAATAAATACATATTTTGCAGTGAAGATTTTGTCATTCTAACTATGACCAGTTTATATTTTCTTCTTATTTTAATTTCTCATCATAACAAGATGAACTACAAAACTACAGAGAATGTATTTTCACTTCAGATGGTTGTGGGGTTTCTTGAAAATATGATGAGTGTGATGATTATTTCTGGTATTGTGCTATTATTTGTCACTTTTGTTTATGTTCAGGAACTTGCACTTCAATTTTATCTTAACAAATGAACCTAAAACCTTTGTCTATGTAAATGTACATAAAACATTTCCTATTGTATTTTTTGTCATGAACCAAAATAAATTGTCAATACAATGAACACAACAGATTATTTTCATATTCACTCTTTGATAATACGTCAAATGACTGAAAAGCAGGTGTCAATTCACGCAAAGTATTGAATTAAAAGAATGAATCACACATTAATATACATTAAATGGTTATGTTTATTTTATTCTTAGGCCTCGATTCAGATTGCGTTGGTAAACTGAGCCTTTAGCTGTAAATAACTGCTTGGTATCTGAATGAGCCTGAACATAAGAGGTATTAAAATCAAATCATTACCTGGTGATCAACAACGTATCTGGTACCAAGACAGAATCCTCCCATGGTACCAAGGGCTGCTTCCATTGAAACGGAAATGAGATCAATGTCGGTGATCTGCCAGGAGAAAAAGACAAGAGAAGAGTTTGTGAGGCATAGAAGACGTCAGATCAATGGCTACTATGAAACCATCAAACATGCAAGATTATTTAACTGTAAGTAAGATATGACTTGGATACATTTTCTAGTGCTTTAATCCAAAAGCTAAACTGATACATCATCAAGTTTTCCTATTTCAATTATTGTAAAGTATAATTAGATTTTACATTGTTGCATTTGTGGTTTCTACTTTTGGCCAACAACAAAAATTATAATGCTTTATACAGCCCCCCCCCCCCCCTACTCATCCTCTCCCATTAAACTGCACCCTAGAAGGAAATTAAACATATGCAAAGAATCACTTGTTTGTTTATTGTACTTACATCAACACCTGCATGCTCTGTGACACCACGACCTGTCTTTCCAAGAACAAAGAAAGACATGGACTCATCCATGAAGACACGTACCTTGTACTTGTACTTCAATTCAATCTAAAAATAGACATGAATAGATTTAAGATCAAAGAAAATTGCAGATTCTCTATTGATATGAAAGAATAATACTGCGTATGGCTGCTTTTTCATACATCCATACATTTCATTTAGGATAAAAGATATAATGTGATATAAGATAAACATAGAAACAAATCTAGAAGTCAAATCAATCAACCACCCCCCCCCCCCCCCCCCCCTTGAGTAAAAAATATTTAAAAAAGGATTCAGGGAAAAATGGTATCTAACAACATTCTCCCCTTTTGAGTAAGAAAATTGGGGAAAAATTGGGAAAAATTGGGAAAATAAGGGAAAATAGGGGTAAAATCAGGAAGAAAAAAATCTGGGAAAAAATATATTAAAAAAAAAATATTGAAACAAAATCGGGAAACCAATTTAAGGGGTATTTATCAGGCCTGACTCCTTTGTTTAATATATAACATCTTGCTACTTCATCACTTGAATACCATTTCCTTATTTCAAATATCACCATTGATTTACTTACCAGTTTCTCAACATCAACAATGGTTCCATGGTTGACATACAGCCCTTCTACTACAATGAATTTCCTCATCACTTTAGCTTTCTTAGGATTCTGCAGGAAACCAGAAAATATAACATTTGTTAACACATTTGTAATTCCTTCTAATATTTGGTTTATATTGTAATGTATTTTATACACATCATTGTTATGTATTTAACTGATATGAAATGTGCTTTGTTAAATTAATCCAACCAAAAATGAATTTCTGTAATAAAGACAATAGCTCAATGAATTCAATTCGATATGAATAATTATTAAATCAAAATCTAGAGTGCAAGTACAGTAGTGGTTGACACAGATAAAAACAGTTTTAGCTTGTGTGTATGGCAGCTGAACAAACTGGATTTTTTTTATAAAATAGACATATTTGTTGGTATATTTTGTAATGATGAGAAACTTAACTTTTACGTCAAGGTAATGAAAGAGAAATTTTCTTCTCTCTGTGTGCATGCTTTCTGCTAGCACTGAATACAATATCTTACTATCAGAGAGACCAACTGAATGAGATGATTTATTCCAAAATGCTAACTTCAACTTAAAATGGTTAAACTCAACAAGGTACAGCTCCAGAGATCAGACTTGGATATAACCTCTACATAAATGCCACTCACCTTCTTGTCTTCGACGGCTTGCTCTTGTAAGAGTCTCTCTAGATCGGCCATGTTGTTATGCTTGAAGAACTTGAGCTTGCTGCGAGATGCTAAAAGGCCCATCTGAATAGCAAAGCTCACCCCTTCATCACTGGCAGGTGGAAACAAAACAAAGAAAATGGTTGCTTTTGATGACAAAGGTACAAAACAAGGTGCACCATTCCACCAAACCATATCATTTCTAAGATCGAAAGCTTGATGGGTAGAGAAATGGTCTTGGAATCACAAACTCCCATGTTCAAACTCAAGAAAGTGTACTTGTACCCTGGGCAAGTATACCGGTATCTACAAATATAATTTGCGAAAATTATTTCAAAATTTCAATTTTCAAAAGAATAAATGGTACAATCTCATTTTTTTACAGAATTTGTTTAGCTGTGCGGAAAGTTTGGAAAGATTGGCCACTCTGCATCCAAGGTTTGGGGGAGGGTTGGGCATCGTCCCCTAGACAATAAAATCTTTTGAAAAGACCAATGAGACTCTAAACTTTGACCTCAACTTTTCATGATCCTTAGATGACTGTAAACTGTTTGATTCTTACACAATATTTCTTTTTTTACAGAAGTTTAATCAAAGTATTCTGATTTGCTTAGTCTGCACAGGTCAATAACTCACCAGAAGACAAGATCCCCCTTCTTGGCATAAGCCGGGATAGCACTGGCAATGGTTGAGAAGCCATAGGAATACAAGATGGCCTCCTCTACCCCCATGTGTTTAGCCATCTTCTCTTCAAAGTTAAGATGAACATCTGTTGGACAATAATAGAAACTTAATGAAATTGACTTTTAATTAAAGCCTATCTGCACAAGTTTGGCCAGGATGGATTAGACCTCCCTGCGTGGTCACTGACAGGTGGTTATCTCATCAAGTCAGCTCTCAATTAACAAAAGAAAAAGGGGACCATGGGGGACCAATGGTCACCGATTAGGCATTGTTTGCTATATAGAGAGCGCAAGTAGCTATAAGTAGTGCAGTGACGCTCTAATATATATTTACAAAGCATTGTGATACCATTTGTTGTAGCTATGAATCCGGTTGAAGCCAATCATAGTATTTGTCAGAATTTGTTTGTGATTCCATTCAATTCAAATTGTTTGGCATCATAAAAAAGTCAAGTACAAATCATAAACACATAATACGCCAGGACATCTAGGAAGCAGCATATGCCTGTAAATGGGGCCCCTATCAAGATAATTCATACTAGCAAGTGAATTTTCCACTTCAGATGTTTTTTTATAAATCAGTTAAGGCAACAAAAAAGTTGTTGTAGTAGATCATTCATGAATTCAGACTCACCCATAGTCCCAAAGAACCCTCTTGGCCCACAAGTACCCACTCCATATTTCCTCATCGTCTTTATCGCTGCATCCTATGAAAATGAAACAAAGTAATCAAGAATTACTATCCCAAGCGGAGCCGTAAAAAATAAGACTATACTGAATCCACCAAATGGGACAACACAATCCATTTTCAGTTTGTCCTGGATAGTGTATTTAGTTTAAAAAGTTAAAGGGAAACTGGGATCTCATTAAATTAATGTATACACATTGGGTTGTTACAGATAAATGTGAATCATTTAACTCTGTTTTGCCAGTTCACATTTGGAAACTATAACTTTAAAGTTTCAATTCATTATTAACAAACTTTGAATGAAAGAAAAATGAAGGACAAGACTGTTTACATGATCCATCTCAGATCTCTATAACAACTTAGCAACTTTGGTAATATAATTCAAATTTCCAATCAGTCCCCTTGCTTTAACAAATATTGGAACTTTAAGTATTTCTAAAGGTATAAGAGCATAAATGTATTTGAATAAAATCATCAATTTAATGTACAAAGAATATTCTAGAACAAGCATGGAAATCTTTAGATACCATAATATTAATCTGGGGGGTGTTTCACAAAGACTAAGATCAACTTTAAGTTGGACTTAACTATGGCAGGCCATTCATGCCACCACTGGTTGCTCTCACCATTGGTCTCTCGATTATGATCTTTAGAGAATATTTTTTTCTTCAATAATGAACTATCAAAAAAGGTAAATTCTGTAGATTTGTGACCACGATTTGTACGTCCCTTGAGAAAACAATGCCAGTAAATGGTGAAAGCAAACAGTGGCATGAACAGCCTGCCATAGTTAAGTCCAACTTAAAGTCGATCTTAGTCTTTGTGAAGCTTCATATTCATTTCAATACTCACCTCTGTTTCTTTTCTTCCCAGCATTCCTAAGAAGTTGAATGTCCCAACATTAATGCCTTCCTTGCCATCCACAACAAGCTTGTTGTTGCCTTGCCTATAAACATAAATATAATAAACAGAGTTATTAAAAACAATGATATATCCCCGTCATAAAAGCTTCTGAATCCAAAGAGGCAAAGAAATCTAGCTTGATGATTGCATCTCACATAGCTACAGACCTGCTACTTTAAAAAAAGAAATTACATTGCCAGCTTTTTCCTCTCATAAGGAAAATTCTAAAATAGAAATTGCTATACAAAAGCAAAATTTCCTTACTGAAGTTAAGAAACAAAAGGGTTTTCAAGATAATGATTCTACAAAACAAAATAAATATTCATAAATAAATCAAAGGTACAAAATATATTATAAGCAGACTAGAAAACCACAACGACTAGGTGTTGTGGCGTGCGCCTGTAATCCAGCTAACAGTGGAAGTTACAAACTGATTCAGGCGAGGACGCAGGTTCGAAACTGAGTCACGTCTTTCGGATGGTGACGTTTAAAGGTCAGTCCCCAGACGTAAATAATCATATCTGATTGATACACGTCTGTAAAAACCCAATTCACACACACACACATGTCTACTATTTTACGAAAATTTTGAAAGAATTTTTAAAAATAAATTCAATAAGAAATCATTATGCAAGTTGAATTCTTTGAAACAGATAAAAATGTCCTCAATGAAAATGCTACTCACTTGGTAATGACTTTATAGTGGAGCGCTGGATGGTTTGGGTCTACTGGTGGAACTAAGGGTTCTGGTTCCCACTCCTGGACGAGCTGTTCTCTTTCCTGTTATTGAAAGAGGCAAATAATGGATGATAACATGATCATATTTGACTATAATAATAATATTCAGTTCTTGTATAGCGCATAATACGTTATGAAATAACATCTCTATGTGCTTCCAAAGAGCTTTGGAAATTATTACCCTAGCTTTACATTATCTAATGTTTGTACAATTGTAAATTGTTAATTAAAATGCCCATGTACAACAATCCATATTAATAAATACTGAACATTTTGGGTAATTAGTTTGGAGGAAGAAAGTGATAAAAATTAAGTTACGTTTCATATCTTTGGGGACAAATTTGACTCTAATACAAAGTACATTTTCATAATTCAACCAAGAAATACGAACAAAGGTAAAAGATGAAGAAAAAAATAGATGTGTACATGTACATTGCACTTTTTTTAGATGACCCTTCTGCACAGATTTTTGGATGATGTTTTTTCATTTTATATATTTTTATAATCATTATTTGATCAACAAAAACCTCTCAATCCATATTATTTTTTTCTCTGGTAGAAAATCTATGTCATAATCTTCTCATAGTTTTAGCAACAAAATGATGTCAAACAATTTCTTTAAATCAATTGCTAGCATACTTACTGCTTCTGTCAGCTTGACGGTTGACTCAATTGAGTAGCTTTTTGAGAAGATCAGGCGGATAATAAAGACAACAAGGATTACCTCAAATGCCAAGTGATAGAGCGGGGCCTGTGAATTTTAAATAAAGGCTTTCAAGGTTGTTACATTGTGTTATTATTATGAATAGGAGGGGTGGTAAAACCCTCTTCAGGCAATAAAAATGAATTGTGTTAATGGTCTCCAGCAGATTGTTACATGTACTTGCTCCCTTTGAAGTACAATTGCACAAAAAAATCAAAGGCCTTGTCAGAATTATTTTGACAATGGGTATAAGTAAGGGCTTCTGCCAGCTTATGAAAATGCTTAAAAACATACAGAAACTAAACATGTAAAATGACAATGATGATTAGTTTGGTGTAATTAGGCACACAAGAAGTTTGTTGAATTGATTGAAACAGCAAGCACACGCCTTTTTACACTTAGACTATTGCTGTTGTCGTAAAGTCCGCATCAAATTGGCCAAGTAAAATCAGTCTTTTTCGTACTCTGGAATGTTACATAAATTTCTGACCAGAAACAACATCGCAAACTATCGGGAGAAGTAAACATTTCGTCATATAAATCGCATGTCAGTTTACATAAACAGGATAAGGATTAAAAAAAATAAAAACAAGTCGTGCAAATCTTTGTCATTCATGTACAAAATGCCTATTTTTCTTTATTTTTACGATATATAAAACTATATCAATTATTCAAGACATTGATTTATATCATATCATTGGTAATCATCGTAAGGTCAAATGAAAGTTAAAAAAAACTAAAAAATCGTGATGCTACTTTAATTTTGTAAATGAAGGCAACAACAAAACACATCATGTGGGACCGAGGAGAACCTCGCCCATATTATGGATTGCAAGAATATGATCTATTCATTGATATCGAACGAAATACGTACCTGTTTGAAGGCTTCAACGAGTTCTGCAAAGTTCCATGGCTCTACCCCAAATTTCATAATTGCATCAGCCATTTCTAGTTGTACAATAGACAATTAAACACGATAAGATGAACACCTTTTTTGTGTATAATTTTGTTTGGCTCAGTCGGTAAATTTCGTAACTGTGATGTCGCCCTCTTATGTTGAAGTTTGAGAGAAGAATTTCTTCTAATAATAATTTTTTTGGGCTCAGTCGGTAAATTTCGTAACTGTGATGTCGCCCTCTTATGTTAAAGTTTGAGAGAAGAATTTCTTCTCATCATGCACTCTAATTATAATAGGCCAACCAATTCAAATTCTTTCTCTCATTAAAGGGATCCGGTAACTTTGTCTCAGATTCTGAAATAAAATTCTGGATGTAGCTCATGATGCAATGATAATTATAAACCTTTAGGTTAGTCAGGAACCCCATGACTTTTACAAGCCGATCGCCTGTCTGATTATCAAGATATTTATGATTGGAATTATACATTTTGAAAACCGTTCGCCTGACGGTTTTCAGAACACTACAGTCTATTGGGGAAAACGAGTTTGGTAAAACCGGTCACTCAAAGATTTTTACTTTTTTGAGGCACTTCTTGATCATTTTGAAGCGCAATTTTTTTAGGGCTTCAATATTACACCATATCACAGACACTGATAACACGTAGGGCCGTGTATCTCAGATTTAACATTGTTAAACGATCCCTTTAAGGGCCTATCTCACTGAGCGGCGAATGCTTGCGAACGTAGCGAATTTGGGGTTTCGCCAGAGTTTGTAAAATGTTGTAAAAGGTTGCAAGAAAGATCGCAAACAGTTTTCTTTGTTGTAGACAGTCTTTCTTGTCGCAAAGAAATTTTGAACATGTTCAAAATTTCTTTGCGAATTTATTTTTCCGCAAACAGTTGCAGGCGTTTGCAAAACAGTCGTTAGCGTTTGCAAAACAGTCGTAAGCCTTTGCAAACGGTTGTTAAACGGTTTTGCTCTTTGTTTTCGTCAGTTCTCTGTGTTTCGCCAAATTAAGCTAGCGACCACGTTACCATAATGGTTCCTTTATAAAATCGACCCATTGAGTACCAGTAGTTAGCAAAAGGTCTCAAACGTTCACAAATAGTGGCAAAGGATTGGCAAATAGTTGCTAATCTTCGCAAAAGTTGTCGCTAACATTTGTTTACAGGGGTTTACAGTCGCTAATAGTCGCCAACTGCCTTTCGCAAACACTTTCGGAGACATTCGCTCAAATGTTGCTAAAGGGCCTATCTCACTGAGCAGCGAATGCTTGCGAACGTTGCGAATTTGGATTCGCCAACTTTTCTGACGAATGTTGGCGAAAATCAGCGACATTAAGTGACGTTTAGCGACAATTAGCAACATTTGAGCGAATGTCTCCGAAAGTGTTTGACGAAAACAAAGAGCAAAACCGTTTAACAACCGTTTGCAAAGGCTTACGACTGTTTTGCAAACGCTAACGACTGTTTTGCAAACGCCTGCAACTGTTTGCGGAAAAATAAATTCGCAAAGAAATTTTGAACATGTTCAAAATTTCTTTGCGACAAGAAAAACTGTTTACAACAAAGAAAACTGTTTGCGATCTTTCTTGCAACCTTTTACAACATTTTACAAACTCTGGCGAAACCCCAAATTCGCTAAGTTCGCAAGCATTCGCCGCTCAGTGAGATAGGCCCTTAATTGTCGCTAAACGTCACTTTAAGTGATGTCGCTGATTTTCGCCAACATTCGTCAGAAAGTTGGCGAATCCAAATTCGCAACGTTCGCAAGCATTCGCTGCTCAGTGAGATAGGCCCTTTAGAGAGATAAAAATCGAGATTCCAAAAATTTGTTCACGGATAGACAATATATTAGTTCGTCTTTCGTTAGCAAGAAATGGGGGGGGGGGGTAAGCACTTTTTTTGGGGGGGGGGTCAACGGGGGGGGGGGCAGGGGAACTTTTTTCTCTCTTCTCATCATCCACCCCCCCCCCCCCCCCCCCCAAAAAAAAAAAAAAAAAAAAAAAAAATCCTTGAGCAACAACAACAACAACAACATTTCCCCCCTGTTTGTAAACACCTGAAACACAGAATCTACAGGGTGTCTTTTAAATTCTAAAACACCCCCCTGTTTGCCAAGAGCGGGGGGGGGGTGTGTGTCAGTGAACGCCCAACACCCCCCCCCCCCCCCTCCCCCTCCACTCGATACGCCAATTCATGTATGTAAAATGAATCGATAATACTGTAATACAAACTATAGCCTATATTGTACTTAATGAGCACCTTTTAAACTACTTGTAGCTACTTGTACCCTCGAATGCCTAAGCGGTGACCATTGGTCCCCCATGATCCTCTTTTATTTTATGTTAATTGAGAGCTGAGTTGATGAGATAGCCACCTGTCAGTGACCACGCTGGGTGGTCTAATCCATCCTGGCCAAACTAGTACAGACAGGCTTAAAATACTTTGGCTGAGCTGAGGTTATGCAGCACTGCCATTCATCGCTTTATGGTCACATGGCGTACAATGACGATTGTGAAAAGAATCTCCGTTTGGGAAATCGATTGATTCGAACTATCTTGTTATTATGTTAACAGATTTTAAGTACATGTCATGTATGTGAATGACATTCGTTAGTCGTTTGTTAATCAGCATTCTTATAACACCATGTAGCTTACAGGTTGATCTCGTTCAAAACCTATAGGTGTAAACCAGACAAGTATAAAATGTGGCTTATTGCAACAAAGGATGTCGTTCGCGCTCTGTACTGTTAATGCATTCAAAGCCAAAGGAATTTAGTTGAAACGCTCGAACGTGATTGGTTCGCCTGCACGAACCACGTGATGTATTTTAATGACCCATTCAAAGAAACCTCTGAGGCGAGGTTACGCACAAGATTGCAAACCGTCGTTTGGAGGTTACTTATCAATTGCTTCGTTCCGTGGACTTTTACCTTTGCGTCGGTTAGTTCTTATTGTGAAGGATGGCTTACCAGTATGGACTGTCAAAGTGCGCCCGGTACACCCGCGAGGGTTCTAAGTGCAAGAACTAGGCACTCCAGCGTTGGATACATTCCAGTGGTAGCAACACAAACAGTAAGGGAATATTTTCCTAATGATTCATTTTACCAAACACTGATAGTCCGTTGTAAATCGGTCGTGGGAAATTTGTGAGGATTCTGGGAAGCACAAAATCTAGTTGTTCTTATCCTTCCTGTTCAGTATAGTGCATCCTGAGTCGTAGTGTTGGAAAGTAGTTTCAAAGGTAATAGAACTATTGTTTCCCTTTACTAAAATCACGTCTGAAGTTACCTTTGAGGCCTTACAAACAATGATATTAATTTTAGTCTTTTATGAGAATGATTTTGTTACCAATCATTCTAAACTGCAAATTGATGTGCATTTCTAAACATTGTTGAAAACTGAGCAAAATCATGCAAAATAATACATAATTATAATTGTAGATTTAAATGCCTTTCACAGTGAATATGTAACAAACGAATATGGAGAAGACTTCCTTTTGCGTAGGCCACCCAAATTGAAGAAAAACATGGGTACAGCTTAGAATGATGTATCTAATAATAATTATATAAAACATGATGAAATAGGGTTAGGGTCACACATAGGAGCATCACTATCCTGGCTGTGTAGTAAAATCTGTGCTTTTGATTCTCAACATTTCAAACACCACTGTACTAAACTCAACTGATTTCACTAAAAATCTGTACTTTAGTGACAATTGATGACACCTAAATAGCAGTAAAATACATTTTTTTTAACTTACTGATGTTAAAAAGAATAATTTAAAAATCAAATTATAAGTCCAGTGTCAAACTTTGCTTACAGCTGCATCGACATGATTGTGTACAGTCTATGCAATATTGTGTGGTGTGTGTAATTGTGTATGGGTCTAAAAATACCCGCCTCACAGCAAGCATGCAGTGCTAGAGGTCAATACGCATTGGCATTGACTCTCTATGCTTTGCTAGAGTGGGTTAGGGTATAGGGTAAGGGTAAGCTTTTAGGTGCCTGTCGAAAAATAAGTTTTTCAAAAAATCTGTGCTATTTTGTGTTTACTAAACTAACAAAAGTAAAACAAACTGCTTGATATCCTAAGCAAAGGAAATATAATTGCATATTGCATGTGCAAGCCGAGAAGTCTGTTCAACGTACATTAAAAAAAACGGCCAACGATTTATACCGACACCCTGTCGAGAATCTCGTATCATACCTCCATATTACCTTTGTGGTCCTGGTGATGCTACATCACGTCTGACATAGCAACTTCTATGCTGGTATTGTATGGTATATTGTAAACAGGTGGTCAGCTCTGGTGAAGCTACATACCACTGTTTCTAGTTAGCTCACTAATGATTGACAGATGATGTCACAAGGTGAGATATGGAGCTTTTTTAGGGTGGGGCTAATTAAGCAGGTCTGAGAAAAATATTTTTAATATATTTTAAAAAGCGTTAAATTCAAGAGTAACACACAAGCGGACGCCGAGAGGCAAATAAGTTTTGTATAACTTTATGCCTACTTCTAAGGTATGATATCCAAGGTATGATACATCTATGAAATATATTTTGAGGTTTGAATTACAAAATATGAGAAGTATGCAGCCCTGCACATCAAAATTAATCATTAAAATCAACTTATATTTGGATGTCACCAGGGGCGTCGCCAAAGGGGGGGTGTGGGGGGGGGGTGCGACACCCCCCCCCCCCCCCCCCCACCTGTCAGGATATTGTCGGTAAAATTGCGCTGCCGTCGGGAAAAAGAGAAAAGGGGGAGGGAAAAAAAGAGAGGGAAAAAAAGAGAGGGGAAAAAAGAGAAAAAAAAGAGAGGGAAAAAAAGAGAGGGAAAAAAGAGAGGGAAAGGGAAAGAAAAGAAAAAAGAAAAGGAAAAGAAAAGAAAGAAAGGAAAAGAAAGGAAAGAAAGGAAAGAAAAGAGAAGAAAGAAAGAAAGGGAGGAGAGGAAAGAAAGGAAAAGAAAGAAAAGGAAAAAAGAAGAAAAAAGAGTGAAAGGGAAACAAAAGAAACGGGGGATGAAAGAGAGGAGAGAGAGGGGAGGTAAGAGTATGAGAGAGGAGTAGGTTGTTGGGTGGAGTCGTCTCGTCGAGGGAGCAAGAAAGACACGGGTAAATATGTTGCTGTGTCGGGTCAGCTGTGTCGGTATTCTTGCTCGATCCTCGTGTACTATTATGCAGAAGTTTGAAGTCGGTGAGATGTATATTGTCGGTCGGCCGACAAGTTTCTTTTCCCTACGAACTGTGACTTCTTATCCGCTGTGACGACTTCGAGAGTGACTACAACTACAATACTTGTATTTTCTCGAAGTTTCACTTTCCTATAATATCAGCTAAAGAAATCAGAGGTTTAAAATTTTCGGAGAAAATAAATTCAAACAAGGTTTAAGAGTCAACAACGGTACGACGAATCGTCTTCCTTTCTTGAAAAAACGCCCAAAATTTCGCGCTTCGCGCGGAAGGAGAAACTTCATTTAGACGAGTCGAAAACGGTACAACGAATCGTCTTCTTTCTCTAATAATTAAAGGAAACGTCAAAGCTTCCGCGCTTCGCGCGAGAGTGGGAAACTGAATTCAGACAAATAGGGCTTATTAAAAGTCGAAAACGGTACAACGAATCGTGTTCTTTCTCTAATAATTTGAGGAAACGTCAAAGCTTTTCAAAGGGGGAAACTGAATTCAGATGAATAGGGCTTAATAAGATTCGAAAACGGTACGAGGAACCGTCTTCCTTTCTCTATATTGTGATGAAACGCCAAAGCGGAAGGGGAAAACTACATTTAGACGAGTCGAAAACGGTACGCCGAATCGTCTTCTTTCTCTAATAATATGAGGAAACGTCAAAGCTTTCGCGCTTCGCGCGAGAGGGGGAAACTGAATTCAGATGAATAGGGCTTAGTAAGATTCGAAATCTTCCTTTCTCTATATTGTGATGAAACGCCAAAAATTACGCGCTTTGCGCGGAAGGGGAAAACTACATTTAGACGAGTCGAAAACGGTACGACGAATCGTCTTCTTTCTCTAATGATATGAGGAAACGTCAAAGCTTTCGCGCTTCGCGCGAGAGGGGGAAACTGAATTCAGATGAATAGGGCTTATTAAGAGTCGAAAACGGTACGACGAATCGTCTTCTTTCTTTAATAATTTGAGGAAACGTCAAAGCTTTTGCGCTTCGCTCGGGAGGGGGAAAGTGAATTCAGATGAATAGGGCTGAATAAGAGTCGAAAATAGTACGACGAATCGTCTTCATTCTCTAATAATTTGAGGAAGCGTCAAAGTTTTCGCGCGAGAGGGGGAAACTGAATTCAGATGAATAGGGCTCAATAAGATTCGAAAACGGTACGAGGAATCGTTTTCTTTTCTCTATATTGTGATGAAACGCCAAAAATTCCGCGCTTTGCGCGGAAGGGGAAAACTTCATTTAGACGAGTCGAAAACGGTACGACAAATCGTCTTCTTTCTCTAATAATTTCAGGAAACGTCAAAGCTTCCGCGCTTCGCGCGAGAGGGGGGGAAACTGTATTCAGACAAAATTAATAGGGCTTATTTAAAGTCGAAAACGGTACAACGAATCGTGTTCTTTCTCTATTAATTTAAGGAAACGTCAAAGCTTCCGCGCTTCGCGCGAGAGGGGGAAACTGAATTCAGACAAAATCAATAGGGCTTATTCAGAGTCGAAAACGGTACAACGAATCGTGTTCTTTCTCTAATAATATGAGGAAACGTAAAAGCTTTCGCGCTTCGCGCGAGAGCGGGAAACTGAATTCAGATGAATAGGGCTTATAAAGAGGCGAAAACGGTACGACGAATCGTCTTCTTTCTCTAATAATTTAATGAAACGTCAAAACTTCCGCGCTTTGCGTGGGAGGGGGGGGGGGGGAACTGAATTCAGAAAAGGATAAACATTCGAGAACGGTACAGCAAATCGTCTTCTTTTTTATAACAATTTAAAACTTCATTAAGACAAGGATTACCAGTCGAAAACGGTACAGTTAATCGTCTTCTTTCCTAATAATTTAAAGAAACGTCTAAGCTTCCGCGCTTCGCGCGTGAGGCCCATCACCTACAACCCCCTAATGAGCGCGCTTTTAAGTGATTCTCTTGCTCACTACCGCCCCTCCCTAAAACAAGATCCTAGCTCCGCGCCTGCATTAAAATATATAGCTATGATGCTGACTAAATTGAAGAAATAATTCGTATATTTATGTCGTCGAGGAAAATGACCATTTTGCGCATATGCAAGTACTATAGATAGTCCATAGGAAAAACAGTTTAGCCTTCGGCCCCAGGTTTATAGGGTTGAATTTGTAGATATTGGACATTTTATTTTGTCGGTAATTGGTGGCTAGTTTTGTCGGTAATCGTTGACCTCTACACCCCCCACTGAAAAAAGGTCTAGCGACGCCCCTGGATGTCACCCGACCTTTAATATTATATTTCACCCCCCCCCCCTCTCTCTCTCTCTCTCTCTCTGATTGGATATTGTTTACTAATTTCAACATATTTACTGCATGTACTTTCTTTTCTCTCTTACTTTTATTTAATGAATAATTATTATAATTTCTTTCCGTCTGTATCCCCTTTCTGTTGATTTCTGTCATTGGGACTCTTAAGTTCAGAATGTACTTGTTTGAATATCCTATTCTAGATTCAAATAGAGAATTATCTATTCTTTACTATAAATCCTTTTCAAATCTAGATTTTCTTGTTTGAAAACTATCAATTTTCCACTAACATCTTTAGTGCACTGATGCTGATACTGTATATTAGATTCAATTGAGCAATTAATATTTGCCCTCTTGTACTAATTTTGATTTCAATTAAATCAAGACTTTCCGATTTGAGTACTTTATGTCATATTCAAAGCAGGAAATAGTATTCACTTGTTTTTTTCTTCATGTTCATAATAAAACACGATTACCGAAAAATCAACGTAGGCTACGGTAATTTCAATGGCCTTGTATTTGGTACCAGGCGCGTAGCCACGGGGGGGGGGGGGCACGGGGGGGCACGTGCCCCCCCCTA
Organism: Strongylocentrotus droebachiensis; assembly: GCA_035222895.1. NCBI lineage: Eukaryota > Metazoa > Echinodermata > Echinoidea > Camarodonta > Strongylocentrotidae > Strongylocentrotus > Strongylocentrotus droebachiensis. Next base: position 30,940 of record JAVYIG010001711.1, on the reverse strand, counting down.
AAATTTCCAGGATCGGTTGAAATTTTGTAGACCCCTTTTTTTTACCTCGATCGATTACATGTATGTGCCCCCCCAAACATCAAACTCTGGCTACGCGCCTGGTTGGTACACACCTATTGAAACATGAACACGACAATGATTATTACATAACCTGGACATGATTTCTAAAGGCAAGCCTATGGGGTCTTCAAATTGCCCCAAGTTGATATCTTGAAATTAGTTGAAAGTATTTTTAATCGTGTTAAATCATGAACTAGGTTCATGGTTAAATCTAGGTTTACTTGTTTGAATACTGAACTTTGAAGTAGGGTGAATATAATTGTGGAAACAAACATTTGAAAAATCTTTTTGATATTTTTTCTCACCCATGAATGCTGACGGCCCATTCCATTTATTTTGTTTGGTTCCAATATGAAATGGAATGGGGTCTGAATTATTGTTCCTATATATTTCTTTTTGTTAAATTGTAGGCTAACAGCACGCCCAGTCATATACTTTTTTTTTAATTGTATGTATATATTAGGGATTGGTGTATAATATTTTGACTGGGAGATGGTGACCTGTGAATGATGAGCCTACCGGGCCCTGCCCCTTAAATAATTGTAGGCGAACGACACGCCCAGTCATATACTTTTTGTAAATTGTATGTATTAAATATGTTAGGGACTCTTGTATAATATTTTGACTGGGGGATGGTGACCTGTGAATGATGAGCCTACCGGGCCGTGCCCTTTAAATTGTAGGCGAACGGCACGCCCAGTCATATACTTTTTGTAAATTGTATGTATTAAATATGTTAGGGACTATTGTATAATATTTTGACTGGGAGATGGTGACCTGTGAATGATGAGCCTATTGGGCCCTGCCCTTTAAATTGTAGGCGAACGGCACGCCCAGTCATATACTTTTTGTAAATTGTATGTATTAAATATGTTAGGGACTATTGTATAATATTTTGACTGGGAGATGGTGACCTGTGAATGATGAGCCTACCGGGCCGTGCCCCTTTAAATTGTAGGCGAACAGCCCAGTCATATATTTTTTTTTAAATTGTATGTGTATATGTATATATTAATTAGGGCTTAATGTACACAATTCTGACTGGGAGATGGTGACATGTGAATGATGAGCCTACCGGGCCCTGCCCCTTAAATTGTAGGCGAACGGCACGCCCAGTCATATGCCTTTTTTTAATTGTATGTATATATTAGGGATTGGTGTATAATATTTTGACTGGGAGATGGTGACCTGTGAATGATGAGACTACCGGGCCCTGGCGAACGGCACGCCCAGTCATATACTTTTTTGTATAAATTGTATGTGTATATGTATATATTAATTAGGGCTTACTGTACACAATTCTGACTGGGAGATGGTGACCTGTGAATAATGAGCCTACTGGGCCCGCCCCTTAAATTGTAGGAGAACGACTCGCCCAGTCATATACTTAAAAAAAAATTGTATGTAATATTATCTTAGGGCTTAATGTATAAGATTCTGACTAGGAGATGGTGACCTGTGAATGCATGATGAGCCTATTGGGCCCTGCCCTTTAAATTGTAGGCGAACGGCACGCCCAGTCATATACTTTTTTAAATTGTATGTATATATTATGTTAAGATTCTGGCTGGGAGATGGTGACCTGTGAATGATGAGCCTACCGGGCCCTGCCCCTAAAATTGTAGGCGAACCGCCCGCCCAGTCATATAATTTTTTGCATAAATTATTGTATGTAATATGTTAGGGATTATCGTATAATATTTTGACTGGGAGATTGTGACCTGTGGATGATGAGCCTACTCGGCCCTCCCCCTTAAACTGTAGGCGGACGGCACGCTCAGTCATATACTTTTTTTTTTAAATGGTATGTAATATGTTTGGGATTATTGTATAATATTTTGACTGGAAGATGGTGACCTGTGAATGATGAGCCTACCAGGCCCTGCCCCTTAATTGTAGGCGAACGGCACGCCCAGTCATATACTTTTTTAAAAATTGTATGTATATATGTATATATTATTATGTTAGGGCTTAATGTACACAATTCTGACTGGGAGATGGTGACCTGTAAATGATGAGCCTACCGGGCCCTGCCCCCTAAATTGTAGGCGAACGGCACGCCCAGTCATATACTTTTTTTTTAAATTTATGTTATTATGTTAAGGCTTAGTGTATAAGATTCTGACTGGGAGATGGTGACCTGTGAATGATGAGCCTACTGGGCCCTGCCCTTTAATTGTAGGCGAACGGCACGCCCAGTCATATACTTTTTTTTTAAATTTATGTTATTATGTTAAGGCTTAGTGTATAAGATTCTGACTGGGAGATGGTGACCTGTGAATGATGAGCCTACTGGGCCATGGCCCTTAAATTGTAGGCGGACGGCACGCCCAGTCATATACTTTTTGTAAATTGTATGTAATATGTTAGGGATTATTGTATCATATTTTGACTGGGAGATGGTGACCTGTGAATAATGAGCCTACCGGGCCCTGCCCCTTAAATTGTAGGCGAACGGCACGCCTAGTCATGTACTTTTTAAAAAAGAATTATGCATATATATTCTGTTAAGGCTTAGTGTATAAGATTCTGACTGGGAGATGGTGACCTGTGAATGATGAGCCTACTGGGCCATGGCCCTTAAATTGTAGGCGGACGGCACGCCCAGTCATATACTTTTTGTAAATTGTATGTAATATGTTAGGGATTATTGTATCATATTTTGACTGGGAGATGGTGACCTGTGAATAATGAGCCTACCGGGCCCTGCCCCTTAAATTGTAGGCGAACGGCACGCCCAGTCATATACTTTTTTGTACAAATTGTATGTATTATGTTAGGGATTGTTGTATTAGTTTCTGACTGGGAGATGGTGACCTGTGAATGATGAGCCTACCGGGCCCTGCCCCTTAAATTGTAGGCGAACGGCACGCCCAGTCATATACTTTTTGTAAATTGTATGTAGGCTAATATGTTAGGGGTTATTGTATAATATTTTGACTGGGAGATGGTGACCTGTGAATGATGAGCCTACCGGGCCCTGCCCCTTAAATTGTAGGCGAACGGCACGCCTAGTCATGTACTTTTTTTTTAATTTTATGCATATATATTATGTTAAGGCTTAGTGTATAAGATTCTGACTGGGAGATGGTGACCTGTGAATGATGAGCCTACTGGGCCATGGCCCTTAAATTGTAGGCGGACGGGACGCCCAGTCATATACTTTTTGTAAATTGTATGTAATATGTTAGGGATTATTGTATAATATTTTGACTGGGAGATGGTGACCTGTGAATGATGAGCCTACCGGACCCTGCCCCTTAAATTGTAGGCGAACGGCACGCCTAGTCATATACTTTTAAAAAATTTGTATGTATATATGTATATATTATTATGTTAGGGCTTAATGTACACAATTCTGACTGGGAGATGGTGACCTGTGAATGATGAGCCTACCGGGCCCTGCCCCTTATTGTATGCGAACGGCACGCCCAGTCATATACTTTTTGTAAATTGTATGTAATATGTTAGGGTTTATTGTATCATATTTTGACTGGGAGATGGTGACCTGTGAATAATGAGCCTACCGGGCCCTGCCCCTTAAATTGTAGGCGAACGGCACGCCTAGTCATGTACTTTTAAAAAAAAATTATGCATATATATTCTGTTAAGGCTTAGTGTATAAGATTCTGACTGGGAGATGGTGACCTGTGAATGATGAGCCTACTGGGCCATGGCCCTTAAATTGTAGGCGGACGGCACGCCCAGTCATATACTTTTTGTAAATTGTATGTAATATGTTAGGGATTATTGTATCATATTTTGACTGGGAGATGGTGACCTGTGAATGATGAGCCTACTGGGCCATGGCCCTTAAATTGTAGGCGGACGGCACGCCCAGTCATATACTTTTTGTAAATTGTATGTAATATGTTAGGGATTATTGTATCATATTTTGACTGGGAGATGGTGACCTGTGAATGATGAGCCTACCGGGCCCTGCCCCTTAAATTGTAGGCGAACGGCACGCCCAGTCATATACTTTTTGTAAATTGTATGTAATATGTTAGGGATAATTGTATAATATTTTGACTGGGAGATGGTGACCTGTGAATGATGAGCCAACCGGGCCCTGCCCCTTAAATTGTAGGCGAACGGCACGCCCAGTCATATACTTTTTGTAAATTGTATGTAATATGTTAGGGATTATTGTATAATATTTTGACTGGGAGATGGTGACATGTAAATGATGAGCCTACCGGGCCCTGCCCCTTAAATTGTAGGCGAACGGCACGCCTAGTCATGTACTTTAAAAAAAAAATTATGCATATATATTCTGTTAAGGCTTAGTGTATAAGATTCTGACTGGGAGATGGTGACCTGTGAATGATGAGCCTACTGGGCCATGGCCCTTAAATTGTAGGCGGACGGCACGCCCAGTCATATACTTTTTGTAAATTGTATGTAATAGGTTAGGGATTATTGTATCATATTTTGACTGGGAGATGGTGACCTGTGAATGATGAGCCTACTGGGCCATGGCCCTTAAATTGTAGGCGGACGGCACGCCCAGTCATATACTTTTTGTAAATTGTATGTAATATGTTAGGGATTATTGTATCATATTTTGACTGGGAGATGGTGACCTGTGAATGATGAGCCTACCGGGCCCTGCCCCTTAAATTGTAGGCGAACGGCACGCCCAGTCATATACTTTTTGTAAATTGTATGTAATATGTTAGGGATAATTGTATAATATTTTGACTGGGAGATGGTGACCTGTGAATGATGAGCCAACCGGGCCCTGCCCCTTAAATTGTAGGCGAACGGCACGCCCAGTCATATACTTTTTGTAAATTGTATGTAATATGTTAGGGATTATTGTATAATATTTTGACTGGGAGATGGTGACATGTAAATGATGAGCCTACCGGGCCCTGCCCCTTAAATTGTAGGCGAACGGCACGCCCAGTCATATACTTTTTGTAAATTGTATGTAATATGTTAGGGATTATTGTATAATATTTTGACTGGGAGATGGTGACCTGTAAATTATGAGCCTACCGGGCCCTGCCCCTTAAATTGTAGGCGAACGGCACGCCCAGTCATATACTTTTTGTAAATTGTATGTAATATGTTAGGGATTATTGTATAATATTTTGACTGGGAGATGGTGACCTGTAAATTATGAGCCTACCGGGCCCTGCCCCTTAAATTGTAGGCGAACGGCACGCCCAGTCATATACTTTTTGTAAATTGTATGTAATATGTTTGAGATTATTGTACAAGATTCTGACTGAGTGATGGTGATCTGTGACTGATGAGCCTACCGGGCCCTGCCCCAATAAACTGTAAAGGTGAACGACCCCGCCCAGTCATATACTTTTTTCTTCTTTTTTGTATGTATAATGTTAGGGCTTAGTGTATTAATTTCTGACTGGGAGATGGTGACCTGTGAATGATGAGCCTACCGGGCCCTAGCTGCCTCTGAAATTGTAGACGAACGGCACGCCAGTCAGATGCTTTTTTTTATAATAATTGTACGTATGTATTATGTAAAGGCTTAGTGTATAAGATGCTGACTGGGAGATGGCGACCTGTGTATGATGAGCCTACTGGGTCCTGCTCCATAACTGTACAGGTGAACGGCACGCCTAGTCACATACTTGTTTGTCATATACTTGTTTGTCATTGTATGTATACTACTATGTTTTGGCACGATTTTCAAATTTCCGGGGCAAAAAAAAAAAAAAAACAGTGCTCAATACCCCCCCCCCCCCCGACACATTTCATTTAGTCATGAAATACAAAAAATGGGTCTTTATATACCTCCATAAAATAGAATGACAATGTATTCATGTTTTTGTAAGTTTTATGCACCCGGGAACAATGCAGACCCTTTTTATTTCTTCCTCTTGAATAACGAAAATGAAAAGGGCCTATACTCCTTTGATTTTATTATAGTCTAAAATAATGTTCCAACTTGTTATCATATTCTCCCTGTGTACTGGATATTTCTTACCACAATGGTATTTTTTGGACTAGTTGTAAGCCGCTTGTGTGGATGTGTTTAGTAAATGTGTATCATATCCACAGCAATAACAATCGGCTTTATATTAGTACTTCCAGGAAGATAATAACTAGTCGCTTTAATAATAATATAACAAACTGATATTTGCTCTCTTTAGATCTAGGTTTGATGGCTAATACTCATTTGCTTCATTGAATACTGTATGTCAGATTGAAAAAAATTATTTCTTCCCCCCTCTACAATACTTTTTATAAGAATTGCTTATTTACTTCATTTCATGGCATAGTTTGAGATTCGCCAGAATAATTAATGCTCTTTTATAATTCTATTTCAATCCTAGATTTCCATATTTGGATACGTTTCACAGCAGGAATATACCTCGAATCATAATCTCTCTCTCTCTCTCTCTCTCTCTCTCTATCTCTCTCTCTCTCTCTCTCTGTCTCTGTCTCTCTCTCTCTCTCTCTCTCTCTCTCTCTCTTTCTTCCAAAACACTTGTCATCTTATGAATTGCTTCAGAGAATACTTATACAATATATCATGATAGCAAAAATTGTATTTTCCCCTTTATATAGATTTTTCAATGTTTGATATGTTTTAATTTTTATATGAGATTAACAGTATGGACTACTCCCATCTTTCTATTTATAACTTGCTAGTTTAAGGGTCGAATTAGAGGGATTTTTTAAATGAATTTTGGAACAGAAAATAAATATCCCGACAGTACATTTTTCTTTTCAATATCCCATAAGGTAAGGGTTAAACATAGATACATATTTTATATTGTCGCTTGATGCGTGATTTGAAGATTGAAAGCATAATCTTGGTTAATGCAAATTAAGATTATTTATTTAGCAGTGGAGTGATGGCTTGTGCCGATATTTGGCACGATATAGCTTAAGTGAGAGAATAGGAAATTAGCTGAACTTTTGTTTTTCTTTAATGACTGTCAAGCATGATACCATGGGCGTCAATCCTTACGTAATACCTATTGTTCAGGGGGGTGAATGAATAGATCATCACCCTGAACAATAGGTATCAATTACAGATCTATACGCCCATGCATGATACTCATAATTCTACTGTTCTTGACCGGGAAAGTGTTTCCTTTCTGTTTTTCTATGAACGCGGTTTTGAAAGACACCATACATGACAACGGGACGCAAATCAATAAATCGATTTGATGAGCAAAGGCTTGTATTTTTGTAAGTGGGTTTGCTCTGATTTATTTCGTTGTTGATATTTCATGTACCACTAAGTTGTACCGTATCACTTTGAGATGAGATTCTAATAATTAGAGATCTTGTAAGTATAACCACTCTCCTTAAAAAGCTGCATATCGAGGGTCATCGTCACTGCTTGCTTAGCTTCAGCCTTCAAATCAGACGTGCAGACGAAGCTACGGACGACTGCCATGCGATATGCCTGAGCTGTCCCGTCGGTGTGGTGCCCTGCCATCGTCGATCGTCACGCGTGGCTGGCGCTGGCAGGCTCAGCTCAGTTCCGCGGGATTGCTTGGACGTAGACAAGGCCAGGACGGCAGGAGACCTAAATTTGGCAAAAAAATCTAACCTCAGCATAGATATTGCTTCCACTGGTTCTCAGCATGCTTTTTTTTCCTTCTTCTTCAATGATTGACGTGACCAGTGTAAGGACCCACACAAAACAAAAGTGGTCTTACATGTTTTAAGACTTGAGCTGCACTATCAGATTTTATTACAGCCCCAAAATGGCTGCCAAGATGGCTGACATGCAGTCCATCAAACAATAATACCCAATCACAAGATTGGACAATAAGTAGGAAACCAATAGAAAAGCTTGTTAAAGATAGAGTGCCATGTGCCATGTGTGCTGGGTTGAATAGGGAAGAGATAAGGAAGAGTGTGTGTGTGTGTGGTGCTATAGCAGGTAATGTGCATTAGGATGAATGAATAAGGACAGAACAATAGAACCAAGAGCTAGCAGACAGGTCAGAAGTGCACTAAAGCATAACGGAGTGGAAAGCTAAATGTACAGTGTAAAATAAACAAGTATCAGTGAAATTAAAACCTTACACCAGCATCATGACCATTAGAATCGTGATTAATGTCGTGACAATTGTCTTGACATGTCATAGATCTATGTAGACAGCAATAACCATCTGATTTGGGTCATTTCTTTAATAAAACTGACATTTGTTGTCATTCCCCAATACAGATGGCAACCCAGAGATCTCGTACCGTGGGGATGGCTATGTACATATTTTCGTCCACGACATTTTCTCCCCGATTTTCTTTATTTAGATCTAATTTTCTGATTTCTAAATCAGATGTAAATTAGGTCGGTATGTCATTTGTCCTAATTACAGTTATCAAAATTTGATAACTTAATATTAAATACGTAATTTACGGACTTACTTATATGAATTATCCAATTTGTTCCTCAGAACCGCGAAGCACTTACGTTCATGCATTCGAAATATTACCCGGCGGCCGATATATTTCCGGGTCCACTACCAAAACATAGCCAATGGCCAATCAGAGCACTCGTTTCGTGGGAGTTCGTTGGTCAAGCCGGGCCGACTCGTATGTAGCTACGGTAGCTATTGGACGTTCGCAAAGAAAAAAATAATATTCATCAACTAAAACCAAGACGGATAATGTTGACGACGAGACTTTCTCGGATTAATCATTAATTTAGGATCTAAATGAGCAAGTTATCGTAAGTCAAATAAGCTATATATATGTTATTTTTAATTAGACTCTAATTATTGTCATATTACAGCATGTGTGAGGATGTAAAGAGTGAAAATCTCGTAGCATATCTCATTCATCGCGGTCCTGCCGAACCGAACCATTGGTTCCGTACAGTCCCGATAGGACAATCTTCAGTCTCTATAATCGGAGGTCTAGTGGAGCCAGACGTAGTCTCAGTGGAACAACCGACGATTAGAGAGACTGAAGTTTTCGGTCTAAGATCTATGATGATGAGTGGTGAACTGTTTGTCAAGTTACATGTAGCTCGCCTAGCCTAGGGCCGGGTCCAATTGATAATGTGTAAATAAATATGTAGGTCTAGGCCTAAATTAAATTTAGTTAACTACACAATTTTAGAAATCCTCCAGCTATCTTACTGCACATTCACTTGAATTAAACTAAAAACTTTTAATTTTAGATTTTTTAACATTTTTTGTATGTTCCATTTTTGCCAGCCATGGACATGGTCTATTTAGGGATGTTACAAAAAAATTAAATCTCAGAATTCAAGCTCCTGCTTTATGCCATTCGACAGAGCTTGATAAGACCTTTTATTTGATGCCTCATTCATCATAATAGCCCCAGTAATAAGAAAGTTATGCCAATTTTAAACGCCTGGAAATCATGTATTTAATTGCTTTGTTTTCCTTTGTTTTTAAACCAAAAGTTGTGATCTCAAATGTGACCGAAAGATTCTATTTCATGACATAAAATTACCCCAAAATGTATGTAAATACACAAAAAACGCTAATCGGGCCGTCATTTTTGCATGACATTTTCACATTCCTCATCCAAAAAAACATATTTCTAATCGTTAGATTTTGCTGAAATTTCACCAAAAGCAAATTCACATGTTAACCAATCGGTCTAGATACTTTTTTTCAAATCCTGTAGGTAGGATCAGGGTACAGAATGGCACTAAACACGGCTCTTGTGAAACAGTGCAGCAAAACAAACCGCCGAAAACATAAATCATAAAAAGTTTAGTATGAAATGAAAGATAACAATGTCATTCTTCTCATCCAGTAGAAATCATGAAACAAAAATCTAATCAGCCCATCAAAAGATCACATTTACGTAGGCTATCCAAATTGGTCTCCAATAGTGCATAACAGCCCCATGGCAGAAACATTCTTGGCGAAAGCACACACATTGTAACATACCTAGTCTATTCAATCAATGACATATGATGGCACTGCACATCGAATAACAGGGTCAGAGCCGTCAAACCTACTTAAGCCTTAGGGTGTTGTTCTTGATCTTCACAAAGAAGACTTTGCGAAACGTGTAGCTGACAAAGTAGCTTAGTAAATAGTAGACCAAATTTTCTGTCTCTTTCGTTCGTTAACCTCTTATTGGGGTAGGGTCGGCTCTCTCTGTGCGCCATCGACACGTTCGTAATGGCGTTATCACAGTTTTTCCTTCATAATCATTTTTTCCTTCAGCGTAGACTAGAAGGAATGAGATTTAGATGACTCCATGCGCAGCGAGAGTTTAACACGGCTTGCAAGATTTTCAACATGGATGTCAATTTTGACCCATAATTTCCTTAAAAGGGACCATTAAACGGATTATTTCAGTAAAGTTAGTAAGTGGAACCGATGTATTATAGCCTAGGCCTAATTTACAATTGGATATGCACGAGGTAAAATGACATTTTAGGGGATTTTGGGGGCATAACAATATGGCCTGAAATGGCCGTGGCGTTATCAAGGGAATGTGTATAAACGGTTTCCGTCTCTACAGAGAGAGCCGGCCGACCCTATCCCAATAAGAGGCTAACGAACGAAAGAGACGGAAAATTTGGTCTAAGTAAATAGTAGTGCTGATTTAGTCAAGAAGTTTGATTCATGACTGTTTTGAGAAACAGGGCCCCTGATCTTTGACACTTTTCACGGTATTACATATAATAATATGACATATTTCATGTTTCACATTCAATCAGGGACAGTAGAAAGACCACATTACATTGATCCAATGCATTACTAAGGCAGCCAGAGAAGATGAATATTGATGTGCTTGCTAGAATTCGTCCACCACAGAGAGGAGAGGGTGCACACAATCTTAAAATACAAGGAAGCAAAATCAAGCACGATGAGACAAATGCCTCGCATACGTAAGTATTTTGTTTTATTTTGTAATTCTTTCATACCTAAACCAAATTGAGGCAGTCATTATCCCACTCTTGCACTTTTAGTGAGATCTTTTTTTACCCTCTTACATCTTCTCATATCCCATTTTCATACATGCTTTAATGTAGTCATTGACAATCTCTAGAAATCTTTTAAAATTTGATTTGCCTATCTATTCAAATTGAATTATGGCTTTCAATTATGACATGGAATAAGCCATATTCATTTTTTTTTTTTTTTAAAGGTTTACTTATTTTAATATAGTTATTGTTGTCTTGGTCTGAAATTCAATGTATTGAAAAAGTAACACACATGAATAATCAACAAAATTCTAAAACAACATATTTTTTATGAGACTTTATGTGAATAAGTAGGCCGATACTGTCGATATTCCAAGTATTTGTAATAATTTGGCCCAGATCCTGACATTTTGTTTTTGAAAGTGTTGAAAAATATTTTGTTCATCCTTTTTTTATTTTTCAAAAACCTATAGTTGAATACACTCAAGGGCTGTCATGACCCATCTATAATATTACTAGCAATTCTCAAGAAGATGTCTTTGACCTTTTACAACCATTTAATCTCTTAATTTACATATTTCATGTCTAAATACTACTCTCTGTAGATTCAATGCCATTTTCGATGATGACAGCACCACTGATACAATCTACCAAGAATCAGTGTCTTCTATGGTCAACCTCCTGGTGGCGGGCTTCAACTGTAGTTTGCTGAGCATCGGAGAGAGCGGATCTGGGAAGAGCCACACCCTTCTTGGTGATGGGAAGTCAAGACTGGGCGTGGTCCACATGGCTGTGAGGGGGGTCTTTGATCAATTAGGGGACACCAGAGAGAGGGGTCAGTATAGATCGACTAGAGTTTACCAACTTTGGCCCGAATTCATAAAGGAGGTTTAGATTTAACCCATGGTTTAAACCTACATTTACATAACCCATAGTTTAAAATAAGCATGATACAAGTCAGAGGTCCAATATTAGACGCTCGCAAGGTAGGCCTACGCTTATTTTGCGCTATGATTTTCGAACCATGGGTTTTGTAAATGAGGGTTTAAACCATGGGTTAAATCTAAACCTCCTTTGTGAATTCAGGCCACAGTGTTTCTTATGTGGTCTGTCAATCCATCAACTCTAAATCGTCACAGCATAATGCAGTTTCCTGTTCTCAATGGATTTAGGGGACTATCTTGGGTACATGGTAGTAACCTTTACTGCAGAATTGGACATTTAATAACAAAATGTTAAGCAATGACATTGAACACAGTTAGACAAGTATAGAGAGTGCATCTCCTTCGACCTAGTCAATATGAAATTTAATCCATGCCTTTGTTAACTTGTCATCTTGAAAGTGGCAGTTTATAATATTGTTCAGGTACACCTAGCAAATATACCAACTTAAAATGCTGCATTCTAGATGGAGAAAAATCTTGGGTCACATCACAGTCTAATAAAATGTGATGCCTAACATCTTGGTAATTGCATATTATGATTTAATTTTTCCTGTAATGATGATAATGAATGTATGTCTAACTGAAATTATCATATGATTAAATATATATTTTCAGCCAGCAGGAATGATAGCCTAATGAATGGCCAAGTTACACTCAGCATGTATGAGGTATACAATGAGATCGTGAGAGATCTTCTCAAGCCGACAGAAGGAACACCCAATGGAGGAGGACCTAGTGAGCTGACGGTCAATGCAAAGAAATGGGTTCATGTCAAGGTAATAATACAGGTTCAGAACCCTGGATGTGTTTCACAAAGATTCTAAGTCAAAATTAACTTAAGTTGGACTTAAATATTATGGAGAGCCATTTGTAGCGTTATAATGAAATATATTCAAAAGCAAATATTTAAGTATTATAGACTTTTCATAAATTCCACATCAAGAACATGAAATCTCCCATGATAATACAAAATATGAATGATTTGAATCAACAATTTATGCCTCTTAAAATAACTTTTACAAAATATTTTTATAGATGGTACTGGCTTTCCATAATTGTTATGTCCAACTTAGAGATAAGTTAAACTTAGGATCTTTGTGAAACACCCCCCAGGTTTAGAACCTGGAGATTTTATGCATGAAGTATGTTTGAGCATCAAAGGATGATGTGATTAGACTTGTGAGTGTGAGAGGACAAAAGTGAAAGTTCTTAGGGTCATAAAAGTGTGAAAATTCACAGAAAATGTCTGATTACTGTGGTGTTTCCAATATCTTGACCCTATTTAGACCAAAGTGTGATCAAGTATTTAAAACCACTAAAAATGAAATTAAAAGCATTTGGACCTGTGAGGTGTGATGTTATGATAATTTATTAATGTACATACATAGGCAGAGGCATATTAGAGATGCAGTCTTATTCATCTTGTTTTTTTCTTTAATTCTTTGATCATTATTGCAAGAAGTCCAACCATGCATAGTTTCTTTTACCAGGCAAATCAGAAGAAAAATACATTGACTCTAGATCAAACAGTCGGTTTTGTAAGAAATGAGAAATTTATATTTTTCAATTTTTATAAGCAAATCAAAATTCATAGTTGTACATGGGATATAAGGTCATCAAAGAAGCATTTTCAAAAAGTACATGCCTGGATTTAATTTAAAGTTAACCACTCAATATAAATATATATACATGTACATGATGCATCGCACCGGGCCACCCTTTTATTGATTGAATATATTTTCATTTCTGCTTCTGTTTCTGCTGTTGTACCTGTTTCATTGATATGTATAGTTGAATAGATATTTCAAACATATTATGTAAAATAAATTTATTTTTTCCTTCTTATTATTACTGATATTGCCTGTAGGAATTGACTCAGTCTACACTGAGAACTGAGAGTGATGCATTGTCTGAGTTGAGCCGAGGGTTGAACGAGAGGACCCAGGCATCAACAGACTATGGACGTATCCAGGCCAAAGCTACTCTCTTCATTGAGGTCACACTAAAAATGGTGAGTCTTTTTTTTATTTTTAGTCTCATTTATATTATCATTTCCTGCGTGTTCCTTCTTTACGTTAAGCAGAAAAGTTATCAGAAATGTATTTTGATTTCATTTAGCAATAAGTTAGAATTCTACTATTTCATTTATTTATTTTAATGCCCCATCCATTGAATCATTCAAAACCCTTCTAAAAACCCAACTTTTTAATCAGTTATAGTATACTGGAAGCGCACACAAGTACATGTAGTTAATTCCATTCAACTGTATTGTATTGCATTAGTAATATTTTATTTTATTTTGTTGCTTTTAAGCTATTGAACATGTTAAATAATTATACTAAGTTACACAGCACCACATGTGCGCTTAGAAACACCTGTATAAATTGCCCTATAAATGTAATTATTATTATTATTCTATTTAAATTGAAAGTCAAACTGTCATACAACTGTACTTCTTAGGAGAAAGAAGAGTTTGGGTATCCTCATGAGTCCAGCTTCCTGTTTGTAGAGCTGCCTGGCATTGAGAAGCTGGCCTTAAACCAGCAGGAGCTACGCAAGAAAGAGGGAGCTGTCCAGAATAGATCTATCTCATCGTTCGGTCAGCTGATCAGCAACCTCTCCACCAGGCAGAATTCAGATAGAGTTATCAATTACAGGTAATGTTAGCAACGACTCCCCTTTTCAGAGCTTGTAGATGCATGCAGGATCAGAAAGTTTGGACAAAGTAGCAGTTATTACCTAGAGTAAAAATAACTCAAAGGGCCGCTTCCTGTACATGTATATTTTGAACTGGGTGAATAGTCCGGACGATTATTTCAATTGTCCATCATATGTAGATGATGCAATATTCTGTCTTGACTGTTCTCTGTTGTTGGTGAAACATGCAGGATTATAAATGAGCTTTTTGTTGAAAGTGCGAAATATACAAACTCTGATTCTCTTTGCTTTCATTAATGTTTGTTGTGCGCATTTGCATTGTGTTAACTCCCAACAAGATGCATTTTCTTGCTTGATCAGAATTTGAAAACATTATTTCTCTAGTACTTATTAAATTGCATGTGTTATATCCAAATACGGCAGTAACCTAGTCCACTATAATGTGGCTTTCCATATTTTGTATACTCCAATTTGTACATTTTGTGTACATTTCCTTATTAAAAGTTTATAATTTGGTAATAGGAGCATTTGTATATATAGAGTCCTGAGTTTATGAGGGGGCGCTGTGGCGTGCGCCTGTAATCCAGCTAAAAATTGAAGTTACAAACTGATTCAGCGGAGGACGCAGGTTCAAAACTGAGTCGCGTCTTTCGGATGGTGACGTTAAGGTTGGTCCCCAGACATAAATAATCATATCTGATTGATATACACGTCTGTAAATACCCAATTAAACACACACACACTCATGACTTTTCGTGACCTCCTTTGTGTCTCTATGCCTTCTCTCCTTTAGTGAGTCTAAAGTGACCAGTCTTCTAGAGAATGCTATTGGAGGGAACTGTAAAACCAAGGCTATCATGCACTTTAGTCCAAACCCTCAACCTCTGCACCTGAAGACATCTCTCGTTGTATCAGCTCAACTTTCTAGGATCAACAACTTCTTCATCATGAATGACGTAGCTGCTAGAGTAAGGCCATATCTTGCTTTTTATTTATGAAAGTCATGCTATTTAAAGCCCCACTGCAGCTACTTGCGCCCTCTATATTGATGACTTAGGACGTATATAGCAAACAATGCCTAATCGGTGACCATTGGTCCTCCATGGTCCCCTTTTTCTTATGTTTATTAAGAGTTGATTTGATGAGATAACCACCCGTCAGTGACTTTGCAGGGAGGTCTAATCCCTCCTGGCCAAACTAGTGCAGAGGGGCTTTAAAGGGACCTTGACTTGTGAAAATTTGTCAGCATAATCATGTGCTGATTCCTTTTTATTTTAAATCAACAATAGCTATCCAGGGTACCTAGTAATTCTTTATTTCTTGCAATGAAAATAACTGCCTGGGCTGAAACCAGGAACATGATTTACAAAACATGGAAACATTGTTTCATACTGTATTGTAAAGACAGAATGTTATGGTAACTGTTGTTAACATATGTGATATCCTGACATCAACTTAAACATGATGTAAAACAAATTACTTCAGTTTCATTTATGTTACTTATTGTATTTTCATTTTCATTGTCATGTTACTGTTAATACACTGTTAGTTAAGTGAGAGCATTTGTTTCATCTAAATTAAGCACAATGTTCATTTCATGTTTCTTGTTCATGCTCATTACATATGTTTTGTAAAGCATTTAGAAACTGTATGTGTATACCAGCGCTATATAAATTTTAGAATTATGTATTCTCATCACTCATCGTCTTTCTTTGCTAGGCCCTCATCACCCAATACCATGCTAGGCTCATCAGCCTCCAGGGTCAGCTTGGTGTTACCATGACAACAGAACCAGCTAGAGACGATGTGACCGAGGACCAAGCCAAGTTAGCTAGAGACAATGTAAGTTAAAATCAAGACATAAACTGATGAAATTGTAAGTAACAAGAATAAAACAGGCCTGATAATTTACTGATTTATTTATTTTTTATCCTTTTTTTTTCCCCCCAATTTTTTTTTTTCACCGATTTTATCCCTTTTTCCCAAATTTCCCCGTATTTTTTCTATTCTTTACTATTTTTTCAGAATTTTCTTACTCAAAAGGGGGGAATGTTGTTAGATGCCACTTTTTTGCCCCCGAATCCTCTTCTTTTTCTTTTTTTTCACCCAAGGGGGCGTGGTTGAGGGGAAACCCCCCCCCCCCCTTTTTTTTTAGTGCTCACTTTCACCCCTGGAATAAAACTGTATTCTTTGCTGATTCTGTCTTAGGTCATGTAACAATCTACTCATGGAAATTCCATTAAATTATGAAAATAAAATCATAGATACTTATAGTATCAAATAATTTTGAAAAAGACACTCTGTGCTATCATTTTAGTTCAAGTTGACATTTATTTCATTAATTTTAATAAACAAAATAGAAGAAAAAACACATTTGCTAAATGTATGGAACAGAACACGAACTGATTCAAACTGCAAACCATGTGATCCAAAGTCAATGAATAGTCAATAGTTAAAATCAATGAATATTTCACTTTCTTTAAATCTTAGTTAAAGCTGAAAGAGGAGAATGACTACTTAAGGCGTAGACTGGATCAGATCCAGAGCAGGTTTGGAGACATTGCCTCAGCTAAGACTGATCTATCATCTAGACTGATTGGCAGTGAAGAAGAGAAACTCAAGGTGAGATGAAAGGGAGCTTTCTGGTTTCAATTGGTACTCTAATTCTTGCAGATAGATAAATACTAATGATAATGATAGTACACAATGATATATTTGTGGAGAATACACATTAAAAAAAATGTAGAAAAATAATAAAATTCAGGTATGTATACAGGAAAAAATATATATTGATGTTAATTTTTGTATAACTTTCAGTATTACAATATTGTATACCTTAAAAGTGTATTGCTTTCACAACATGAACGATGCCACCTATTAGGTTATTACAAATATATTTTTAAAATAAATTTTGTACTTCATTTTCCCACACTTCCAGCTGTCCAAGATGCTTGTAGATCTGCGCATTGAAAATAACAAACTGAAAGAGAGAGGAGCCCAAGAGAACTTTGAATTAAAAAACAAGGTAAGACAGTTTACCCAGAATGGGGTAAGAGCACGGGGGTGAAAATGTAGTCGAAATATTGGTTTTGTTGGCATAAACAAAGTGTTAGAAAGAGATAGAATTGAGCTGGGGGGGGGGGGGGGGTAAAGAGGAGGATATTTGCTTTGAAAATAGAGAATGCAAAAAAAAATCAAAATGTAAATTTGGTGCAGGTAGGGAGATGAGGAAGTAATGAGGAGGGGTAACCAAGGGGAATCATCCAAAGATCTAATACAAAGAGAACACATGACAAAAGACATGCCTAGGAATCATGGCTTAAAGGGGAAGTCCGCACTGGTAACAAGCTGGCCTTAGTATAATCAGAGAACAAAGGAAATCTGATAAAAGATAACAAAGTAATATGAACTTTCAGGTAATCATTCAAACGCAAATTTGCGAATCTAATTGATTAATTAACTCTAATTAATTTTGTTAGCGTCTTGCCCATGCATGCAACTAGTCCTGTAAATTACATGAATTGTAAACAATTTCACCTCATTTTGTGCTGATCTGTAGGTGTTAGCCCTGGAGAACCGTATGATCCAAGCGGAGTCTGAGAGAGATCGACTCCTGAGGGATTACCGTCAGATCAGAGGCCACTTCGATGAGATTGACAAGGAGAGACAAGATGTCGGAGACCGCTATGTATACCTCAACGCAGATTATAAAGCTTTGGCTAAGAAATATGAGAGTGAGGTGAGCAAACTCATCTCAAGGCTTAATAAATTTCCTTTTTTTTTACTAATCAGATCTAGTGAAGTTTCATCATTCATTTACCTTAAGAGGTTCTGGAATTAATTTACAATTTTATATAGATATCAACTACAGCAGGTTAGAAAATGACCTTGTGAGTTCTGCCTTTTTGGTAATTATGCCCGACTTCCTTAATTTCTCCAAGATGCATTCTGAAAAATGAATAGTACTTGTTTGTTTAAATCTGACTGCTATAAAGAAAGCATCTGTATGCTCGTATTAAAGTAAACAACCAGGGGACGGATGGCTTGAAGTCCTCTCCAAAGGACTTGGTAATGAGAGTCATTGCCTTACCGAAGGACACTAGCACTAGCACTAGCACCTGCCGGTAACGAGACTTTACCACTGAGCCACTGTGTCTCATTCAATAGTGTATGAGATTGACATTGATATTGAGACATTGATATTGAAAATACATGCGACCTTGCTTTAGTGTATGCTTTTGAGAATGTGATATATATTGTAAGTGGAATTGGTCTTGATTTCTTTGACATATGGGGCCAGTCACCACGAAATGAGTCCAGTGTCGCATTAGGCTCAATCGTAGTAATAGCGATGTATAGTGTGTATGTACTGAAAATTGACCCACCTACCACATTTAAGATTTTTCCAAAAATCAACTTATTAATGTCTTGTAGTTTATGTCCCCAGAGCTTAGGTCACGAAAATATCTCCTTCTAACATTTTTTGGCAAATAATATAGGCTATGTAATCTGAAAGTATCACGAAAATGATGCATTTTTAAAGAATAAAGCACAATTTTGTTTATAAAGTCCAATTAGGTTTTTGTTCATATTTCTGGATATAATTTATCAATTTTAATGTGTGACCACTTAATTTAAAGCTTACTTAATGTAGATTCATATAATACTTAAAAACAGGAATAAAATTTTTGACCAACTGGACTCATTTCGTGGTGACAGGCCCCATATATGGTTTGTTTTCCGTTATTTGTCTTGGGTATTTTGAATGGTCATAACAATAAAAAAAAAAGTAATGGGGGGAAACGGAATTTGGGAACTTGCAAATATTCTTCTTATGCTTTGATTTGGCTAAGTTTTTTGTTTACATGACTAATTTCTAACATACAGTTTATATACAGATAATCACAATACAGTATTGATGTTAGTAGAGGTGTTGTGAGTCCCGCTGCAGCACTAATGTCCTTTGGCAAGACGTTAATCTACATTTGCCACTCTCCACCATGGCCCTGGGAAGCGGGGGTGCTGGGGGTGCTGCAGCACCCCCGGAATTTTTCCAGGGGGGGCATAGCACCCCCTGCAAATTTTTTTGGTATGATATATTTACTGTTTCTTTCACAAAATCATATAAAATTACCCCTCGAAGCTTTTTTTTTTATATTAAAAAAAAAAAAAAAAAAAATTGTGGTAATTGGTGACCAAAAATGACAGACCTTACCCCACCCCAATACCGATCGACCAAACCCAGGACCCTGCTCTCCACCCAGGTGTTAAATGGGTACCCAGTAGGATGCAAAAGTTTATGTGGTTGGATAAGCAAGTGTGCGCTTATAAAATGGCGACTGGCTGGAATGTTCCCCAGGGAGTGGAGAATATGCATCTGTAAAGTGCTTAGACACATCATTGTATTATTGAATTGGGCGCTTTATAAAAGCGGAATATTATTATTATTGGAACTTTTATTGAACTCATTTTTCTAGGTTGCAAGAAACCAGCAGCTTGGTCTGGAGCTGCTGAACCTGATGAATGCTGAAGTCACCCTGCTGAAGCAGAGAGATAACCTAGGACTAGCTGCAGGCCAGGCAAGGAATGCAGGCAGTGATGATCTCTCTAGGGTCAGGGACATTGCTCTAGGGCTATCAGCTGAAAGACAAAAGGTATATCAATAGACCATTTCGTAGTTAGCACATGGGTCAAATGACCCCAAGTATCCACAGATCTTTTACTCCTGGAGAAGTCCCACTTTGTGTATTTTAGAATAATACCAAAGTCATTTATGTGCTTCATGAAAAGCTTTTGTTTGCCCTCTTGTATCATAGAATGTACCGTAGGTGCACACATGAATAATGATTACATAACATGAGCATGTATTCATCTCAGTGGGTTTTACAATTTTATCATGCACAGATAGTATTTACGAAATGGCTTATCTAACAGACAGTGGTTCCTCTGCAATGATTTCCCTATTGCTTCTGCTTTCAAGTTTTTCTAAATGAATTCTAAGAAATTTACAAAATACAATGGTGAGCTTGAAAAATACCTACAGTATATGCCAACAGTATTTAAATCAAAACACTGATTGTGTGACGTTTACTACATGCATGTCCTTGATATCATATGAACACTGAAGAGGGAAAACGTGTGTGTTTACACTCCGTCCTATTATTGTATCTCTTCACTTATCTCTTCTTGTCTTAGGTTGCTGCAACTGACAGTGATAGACATGATCTAAGACAGCATGTAAGTGTATCATGCTAACCTATATGATGGTCAATGCTATAGCATATCCGTGGGCTAACAAAATAATTTTAAATATAGAATGAGAGGCCACATGGATCACGAAGTAGTAGAAAGAACTGCCGTCGTCTAAAGATCTTTAAAAGTATTTCTTTTAAAAAATGGGGAGATGGCCTCTTACAAGTGAAACTATATAGTAATGTAATTCATACTCTTGAATGAAATGGTATGGGGAGGTCAAGTATTCCAACATATGTAAAGAACATGATCCATATACCAGTAGATGCCAAGTAACCCACCCTCTCAATACACATGGAAATGGAAAATATTATTACCCAATTTAAAGTTTATTTTGCCTTAACAATGAATCATCATGAACTATTCCGCAAGAATCTGTAGACCTACCCTTTTTAAGGAAATATATGATTAACTCTCATGAACTTACTTGTTGTAATTTTGATTTCTTACTGAATCTGTAAGTTGCATTTGTCATTTGATTTGTTGATTTATTATTAGTTTCTTGACTTTAATTTGTTTATTGTTTGTATTTGAAATGCTAGTTGTGTCATTATAGGCAGATATGTGCGCTAAATAAATCTTAAATTATTATTATTACTACCGATATATCATTCATCTCTATTGTACAATTTGACAGCTGTTTGGAAACCAGGATAGATTCCGTGGTGAGATTGATCAAATGAAGAGCCATTACGACAATGAACAAGACAAGCTACAAGGCATCATGTAAGCATCAAGTTAGAGAAAAGTGTGCAGCAGGATGATGATGCTGCTGAAGATGATGGTGATGATGATGTTGACGATAGTGACGGTGATGGTTGTGGTAATGGTGATGATGATGATGAAGGTGTTGATGATGTTGGTGATAATGATGATGATGGTTGTAGTAGTAGTAGTAGTAGACTTTGTTGGATAACTTGTTTAGCACAGGGCTAACCTGGTTGTGGTAATGGTGATTATAAAGGTGATGATGATAATGGTGGAGGTGTTGATCATGATGGTGTTAGTGATGTTGGTGATGGGGATGATGACCGATGATGATGGTAGTGGTAATGATAGTGATGATGATGGTAGTGGTAATGATAGTGATGATGATGATGATAATGGTGATGATAATGGTGGTGGTGGTGATGAAGAAGACAGTGGTGGTCACTGGTGATGATGTTGATTATCCTTGCCCTCTCTATCCACCTATCATGTATTTTCACTCCTTATCTCCCTTTCTTTCAGTTCTCAGTTAAACCAAGACGTCCAGAATATGAGGCAGGCTGACAGAGAGGCCCATCGCAAGCTCACTGAAGCCGAAGTTGTAAGTATATTAACTGACGTAATATATCCATGATTAAGCATTGTCGCAAAAGACCTTGTGAAACTGACATCATATGGAAGTGCATCAGTACGTACTTGCACAACAGCAAGGAAAATCAGTCATTTTTGTAGAAAACCACAGGCAACGTGCTATACACTTTTAGATCAGGCTTTGTGTATTTACAAGGTACTTTCAAATTGTAACCCAACAAATTCTAGGCATATTCATTTTTATATTCCTTAATTCTCATTGCATTATTGTCAACTTGTTGCACCTTTTATAATATCTTTATACTTGCCATTGCTATAATAGTTATTTGCAGCACCAATATTACTTTCTTTCTAAAAAATTATCTTCAGGCATTACTGACGCTGCGATCAAAGTCTAAGGAACTGCAGTCTACAAATAGTAAACTACAGCTTCAGATGAAGGAGAAGAATGAAGAAGTGAGAGCCAGACTTGTCAAGTACCTACAAGATATTGCGGTAGGTTAACCAGGATGCTACATGATTTTCTACAAGAGTTTACACACAGTAGAAAATGATCGAGGCCTGCATTTAGTTTCATTTACAAATATCTGTGCTTTTTTTTTTTAACGCATCTTAACTCTTATAATATGCAATCCATTTGCCTCCCTACTTTGCCTCTTACCATTATCAAAATTGGCTTAAATTAATCATAAATACCACTTTTAATCTCAAGACCTTTTTGTATTTTCTCAATAAATAGAGAGAATGAAAAAATACCACATTTATAGTGCCAGGATGCTAATTACAGGATTTTTAAATCTCCTTTTTTCATTATTTGCCAAATAAGCTCTTCAAATGAGTTTGAATATTCTTTTCCTAGAACACATTTCTGATTTGTAATGTAAAATATATTGATTTGAGATATTTTACATGTTTCTGTTTCACAATGTCTCACTTTGACAGGATCTCTGTTAGGTAATTGAAAAGATTTTTGCCTTCCAAGATGCCCAGGAGTAGAGATGAATGTCACTCTATCCCTCTTAGCTACATCATTAAAACACTACTGTTCTACTACTTTCTCACATCACTGATTATTTGATGTTACATCTTCCATTGTTTTTATAGGATCACATTGATAAAAGCCAGAGATCTTTATCGAATCAAGATGCAGGGGACGGCCTACGAGGCCAGATAGCAGCCATGGTGAAGGACCTAAAGCAGACGTATCGGACAAGAGAATCTCAGCTCAGCGACGCAGCGAGGGAGTACAAACGCACTGCTGATGCGGTGGCCAAGAAACATCAACAACTCCTTGTAGAGTACAGGTAGGTCTGGTCTTGTGAATCAGTGCCAGTAGCGTTGGTTTAACAAAAATGAAACTATGAAAGAAATCCATGATGCATCTGTTTGTCATTTCCATTTTTTCAAATGATCAATTTTGCTCATTTAGCAACTGTATGTAACTCTTTATTAATTTTTGCCTCTAGTAACACAAAGAGATTTAAAAAAAAAATAACTTCTATGTTCATGACAATTGCATCAAATTGCCTGCTATTTTCAAAAATGATTATACATGACAAATTCAAAGCACTATAAAAAGCTACCGGATATCTAGATATTATTATCTATAATATTGTATACATCACGCAGTTTATTTTCCTTTTTGGGTGTGCATTAAACACATCATTGGTGCAAATCTGTCTCCACCATGCAGACTTCTGAGACAGCAGACCATGGAGAAGCACCTTCCTGGAATGGAGGTTGGTCCAGAAGAAGATCAGCTGACCTTGGATGTGGAAGAAGTGGAATCCATCAACAGAAGAGAACTCACTAAAGTGATGAAACAACTCCGAGAAACAGAGACAGAACTTAACAAAATCAGGAGAGAAGGGTAGGTTTGATGAAGAAGAAAAAGTTACTTTCAAGGTATTGTTTAACAATGTTCAATCTGAGATGCATGGCCCTGCATGTTATCAGTGTCTGTGATGTAGTAAAATATTGAAGCCCTAACAAAAATTGGGCTTCAAAATAATCTTTTAGTACCTCAAAAAAGTAAAATCTTTGAGTGACGGATTTACCATACCGGTACTCGTTTCCCCCAGACTGTAGTGTTATGAAAACCGTTATGAATACGCAAAATTTGATTTCCAATCATAAATATCTTGATAATCAGACAGGCGATCGGCTTGTAAAAGTCATGGGGTTCCTGACTGACCTAAAGGTTTATAATAATCATTGCAGCATGAGCTAAATCCAGGATTTTGTTTGAGAATCTGAGACAAAGTTACCCAATCCCTTTAAAATCCAGTGTGTCGTTACAGTCAGAGTTACTCATACTTACCCGTAAAAAGGTGGCTTATTGTTGAAAAACTTTTTTGAAATTTATCTTGAAAGATGTGAAAAAGACAGTATTGACGCAATGCAATTTAAATTTTATGTAGGACTTGATACCTAAAGCTATGGTCACAAATCTGAGCAGCGACCGGCCGATCAGTAGCCTGCTCGGTCGCTGCTGGAATTAGGCATCGCCCAGCGATTAGGTCGGTGCCCGGGCGGCGACCTACCAGGCACCGAGCGTATTTTGGGCGGCGAGTGAAAAGTGAGCAGGCGCCGTCCAAATTTTAACTCCGCGCTAAAACTTCAGCGGCGACCGAGCGATGCCCTAAAATCGAGCGGTGCCTGGGCGGCCGCCGCTCGGTGGCCGGGCAGCCGCCGGGCAGAATTGGTTAAAAACTCGCCGCTCGGCCGCCGAGCAGCCTACTTTTGGGTAATGTGACCATAGCATTACCAAAGAGCACTATAACACATTGAATTGGTTTTGAACCCAGGACCTCCTGGCTACAACAAATTTCCCATAAAAAGGTTGATTTTTTTAGCATCTTGCTCATCCAACTAGTCCTGTAACTTCTTGGTTACAACAAATTTCCCATAAAAAGGTTGAATTTTGTAAGCATCTTGCACAGGCAACTATAGTCCTGTAACTTACCAGCATATACATTTTGTTATTATTTTTTTTGTATAATAGATCATGATGGCATCTGTTGACCCAGATGTTCAACATGTAGATAAACTAAACTGATGGAAGGGTTATTATTTTGTGAAGAGGTTGCATATTCTTTACTAAAACTTCAAAACCTCTCCTTTTTCAGATCATCTGATGAGCACTGGAAGTCTTTGAAGGATGAGTTTCTCAGAACGCAGGTAGGTGTTCCTTTTTTTCTTGCCTGTATAGCTTGTAAGTAAGAGTTGTACCCAAGGGTTATCAAGTATCACAAGTCATATGACACAAATTCCAGGTCACGAAATCAAGGTTAAAGGTCATTTTAGGTCATTATACTTGAATTATGTTTTTTACAACTTAATATGAGAATTAATAAATCAGTTTTTGTTATTTGTTCAAAGTTCATGGAAGTTATCAATCTTGGTACAAATGACAAATAATTCTTCTGATTATTCTTAGTCAATATTCACTTCATAATTCTGATTATATTCAGAGGATTTCATATTTTAGGGCCTGCTTAATGGGCCACCCGGCCTGGCTATAAATAATGTCCAAACCTCAATTTGTGATCGAATTGCGTAATGCAGGTGAGACCACAGAGAGCGTTTCCCTTGTTTAGACACTTAAAAAGCACACCGAAGGTAAAGTTTGTATTTTACATGACAATGTAGTGTCCGATTTCTGGATCACCAAAATAAAGGATATCTTTCATTCTATAACCCAATGCCTACAGGAACCGGTTGGCTCCTGTACTGAAGCTATGGGAATCAGAGAATTCAGTGGTCAATAGGTTAAAGATGCATAGGAGTGGGCTCTCATGGTGAATTTGACATTGTTCGGGTGTTTACCCAATAACGGGTGTTTGTCAATCACCAGAATTAGCCTCCAGTGTTATGACCAACATACCTTAATTAATCAGTTATGTAATGCTTTGTATTTTCCCTCACCCTTAAACTCTCTGAGCATTTTTTCTGAACATTTTGATATCAAATACCCATCTTGACAAAATATGGAGTTGAGTCTTTGTGTCACTGAACCCTTGATATGTTGGACTTCTCCCTTTTTGTTTTTGCAGAAGGACCTAGAATCTGAGAGAGCCAATCT
This sequence comes from Strongylocentrotus droebachiensis, assembly GCA_035222895.1. Lineage (NCBI taxonomy): Eukaryota > Metazoa > Echinodermata > Echinoidea > Camarodonta > Strongylocentrotidae > Strongylocentrotus > Strongylocentrotus droebachiensis. The sequence continues at coordinate 4,785 of JAVYIG010001711.1, read as the reverse complement.
CCTTGCCAACAACTCTGTCTTAGAAGAACAACTCAATGAGTGCCAGGATTACATACATACACATATGACAAGGTAACATTGAACTCACACATGAACTGAAAAATGAAGTTGCCCTGAAACTTGTTGATTTACTGCTATAATCGCTTTAGGGTCAGGGAATTAATCAATGTAACTCTCTAATTTAGATTCATTGAGTTGGAGCTCTTAGCTTTGACTGCATGCAGAGATGGTGTGGTGGTAAATTGGATGGACTTGTAAAGATTTAGTACTGTGGAATCTACAAATGTAATCAATATAAAGTTAAATGATTGTAGTGTACTTCAAACAGATTCGGATTAATTCAATTTTTTATATTTTTATATTGCATTGAATATAGTTAAAATTTAATTCTTAGAAATGTAAAATGGATGCATTCGAAATATGAAATTTAAATAAGTTCAGTATCAAGAGTCATAGAAGGTCATCTATATAGAAAGAAGAAAAGGGGAAGACCCCGTAAAGACTCTCTAGATGATTTAATCACAGAATGTGGAGCAACGTACAGGGTATGAAATGCTGAAACGGATGGCTCAAGACCGAGATACTTGGAGAGACACTTGATGTAGAATCCCCATTGAGTCTCTGAACCCGTCATAAACTGACAGATCAATATTGATGATGATCAATTCTGAATGTAATCTATTTCTGATCAGATACAAAGATGAGATCCGAAGACTCCGAAGACAGCTAGGTATGGATGACCAGCTGGACATGCTAGGATTGACCGATGACTATGGCCATTCAAGATGGAGGGATCATAATAGACGTGCTCATGTACCTCAATCCCTCCGGAAGTACCGCACTCTTCCTGAAATATGATTTACTGACATGAAAAGGTAGAGATTTCGTTGCATGCATGATGGCGATATCAGGAAGTTCTTTTATTGTTCACACTCACCCATGTGTGTTGTTTTCAGTAACTTTCCTTTTTTTTTAAAGAACGTAGCAATAAACATTGTTGCCAATTATAAGAACATTACTTGATACATTTATAGCCCTAAAATTAAACCCTGTCCCATACATTAAGGGTTAAATAAGCACTTCACATTTCTGTATGTTGCAACATACATTTATCCACATGTTGAAAAATCTTTGGGGTACACCACAGCGCCAGCGGTTTACTGGGGTCATATGTGAACATGCCTTCCATGAGGGTTGAAGAATTTTTTTTTAAAATAACAAATTCTCAAGCTGGAGATCTGAAAGTTTATGGTTACATGAAAAGGGGGTCATTTTGGCAAAATCCAAGTTCTTTTCAGATTTTTAAGTTTTATAAATAAAATAATAATCATCTTTTGATGGCATGCAAACATGAAGTTGTAAATTGTTCTTTGTATATATACATGTACATGCATATCCATACTATAATACATTCATTGAATTTATAGTTGGACAACGAGTTCATCTGTTTTCAGAAATCTGTTTTACTCTTTGTTTGAATGTGTACTTGGATGTATGATACATGTAAATACTGGAATACAGTATGTAAAAGGGCAAATACTTTGTTTGCCAATGTATATGCATCAAACTGTGCATGATGTACAGTACTACATCTATAAACAAATGCTATTTATTACTGTGTGCATATATGAAAAGGAGCTGTAATGGATCGTTTCATTATATTTTGTATGGGTAATTATTACTTACATGGAAAGTACTTTACATTATTCTGGGACCGTGCCCCATTCCGTCCATATTACCGATACTTCCATTGTGATGTAAAAGATTATCAAAATGTAGTTTTTACTGGGTTCATATTAAATATGTAGCAATTGATTTGCTGTCCTCTTTGAGAGCATATTTCCACAAATTTCTAGGAAAAAGAATAAATTGTACATGAAATCATTGAAATTCAAGCTGAAATCCAACTTTTTGTTTAAAGGTAATACAAAGTTTTGGGAAATTTTGAAAATTGGGTGGATAGTTATTCTTTACAATATTGATATTTTTGGATGCCCCTGTAGATGTATTATAAGCACTAGAAAATGTAGCCCCTAAAACACTTCTGCTTTCGAGAAAAATTTAATATAAAAATTTACCGGTGCTCCTGGTAAATTTGATAAATTTCAAATAGTGCCTACGGCCGTACAATGGTAGGTGCGACCATGCAAATCTCAGAATATGTAGTTGTGATATATAATTTCTAAACAGGAATAGCTGATCGGTCGATTTTAGTCAAGAAACATTGTTTCATAGCTTTATTAATATCTTGACCTTGAGAGGGAGCTATACATCATAAATAATTTGTTATTTACAATTTCATATCTTTAGACTCGATTTCAACCGCGACAACGATCATTGAATATTGTAGGACCGAATATGCTTCCAATGTGTTCATTTGAACTAAATTCATGACCCCTTACCAAAACTTTGTATTACCTTTAATATCAATGAATGTTAGAGTCTTTCAGGAAGCAAAGGACCAAATGTGTAACAAACCACTATTTGATTCTTCAATTTACCTCTACTCTATATTAAATCGTATATATTCAATAATTGAATTGAATTGAATTGAATATTATTTTTTGAAAGAAGACTGGCTAATAAAGATTAATATTAGAAAACAGTTTGCACCATTTTTTGTTGGGGGGGGGGGGGGGGATGGGTGGTAATGGGTTGGGGGCAGAAGTAATTTTTTCAAGACAAGTCTTTCATTTCAAAGTTTGTGATATGTATATTTGTATAAAGTATAGATTATAACTAATAACTACGAACATGTGTATTTTCAACATGTTATCAAATTGATAAACAAATTTGAAATAATTATACATATGTAGCAAACTGTGTGATTTTTTTTTTTTTAATTAAGATAATTTTGAGTTTCCCCAAAGCTTAAATAGTATTTTACTTTTTAATTGTCATCAAAATATTGTTTGCACCTTGTTATTCTCATCTCCTTTCTCTCTCTCTCTCTCTCTCTCTCTCTTTCTCTCCCTTTCTCCCTCTCTCTAGCTCTTCCTCTATCTCTCTCTCTCTCTCCGTCTTTCCCTTTTTCTCTTGTTTTCACCATTTCTCTTACTAGCTTTTGCACTTGCTTTATCTCATTTTCTTTTGCCATTTCATAACATATTGAGATGAGAAATTAGACACCAAAATATTCATTTCATTTGGAGTGGACTTGGCCTTTAACCTTTTGTTGGCGATAGTCACAATCAGGAAATTAGCCAGGGGGGGGGGGGGGGGGGCGGTCGCCCAAACAAAAAATGCTGGCCAAATAAAAAGAGAGAGAGAGAGAAGAGAAAGAAAACTAATTGAAGGAACCAAGACAAAAGGAGCAGACAACGAAACATTTTGAAAATTCAGTCAATGATTAAAGATAAAGTTGAGTTCTGGTCATGCAATTGCATTGTGAAAGAAACGGTGCGGAATCGATCAGAAAACCCTGATCATCTAGCATATAAGTTTTGGTGTGTACTGCAAGGTTTTGGAATCATCAAAATGATAAGAAATTTGGCCTAGTCTTGGTAACGTTACAAGCACTGTACACAATAATAATATGGGACTACACGAACATGTGGCATAAAAATCAGTCCCGATTTTTATGCTGTTACATGCAGGGGCGGCGGTCCGGGGGGAACGGGGGGACACGTCCCCCTCAAAACTTGAAAAAGTACAGAAAAAAAATGTATAGCAAATACTGACTAAAGACTGCAACACACTTTTAGGCTCTGGAGGGCCCAAGAGTGCAGCGTTTAAACAAATAAAAATGCACAAATCTTCTCACTCGGTAGCTACGCTCTCTCGCATAATATCCTTCAAAATGTACAAGTAAATACCGAGAAAAATGAAGGGGAAAAAAGTATATTGCTAACGTTTATACTATAGTTTTGCTAAGGAATATAATTTTTTAATACAACAGAACTTGAAAAACCTGTAAGGGGGTAGCCACTTCCGTCACCTTGACCCCTCTCATTGACTATGCTCCCTCGCATTTGTGTACTGATGGGGACGGGGGCTTTAGGGGCAGTGCCCCCAAAATGAAATTCAAACGTGGTTTATTTCTAATTCGATACCAGTGATTTAAAAATGTTGTAGAAATGGCATGATTTTCCCCTGACCTTCCGGGTACCCTGGACCCCACCAAGGGCCCTAAGTCGGGGCCCCTGGTTGCTCATCTGACCGAAATTAAATGCCTTAGACGCCTGAGCTTCCAGGGGCTCTGCTCCCTGGACCCCACCAAGGGCCCTAAGGCGGGCCCTTGATGCTCGTATGATCGTAATTTAATGCCTCAAACCCCTGAGCTTCTGGGGGCTCTGCCCCCTTGACCCCACCCCAATAAGTGACCTGCATGCCAGTGTCACAAATAAGGTATCAAAATATGCTCATCTGACCGTAATTAAATGCCTAAGAACCCCTGAGCTTCAGGGGCTCCGCCCCCAGGATGCTCATCTGACCTCGATAAATGCCTACAACCCATGCCCCCAAAAACGTTTTTGCCCATTATGCCACTGCTCCCTCGTCCCTCGCATTTCTCCCCCCCCCCCCCCCCCCCGGTCATGAAAAGAAATCGCCGTCCCTGGTGAGATGATATTTATTGCAATTTTAGAAAGTTTTATCCACCAGCACAATGTTCAACACTATTAATGCGGTGACCTGTCGGTTACGAACGGCAGGCTTCGGTATCTACTCAATCTATCAATCGATAAGAAATCTAGCTGTAGTTAATACACTACTGAATATTCTCAGTGCATGGTATATTTGATTTTTATTCAAATTTCATTTGGAAACTTTCCACGTGGGATCAGC